>LPNX011036920.1:228138-259342 GCA_001517045.1 Pseudotsuga menziesii | reverse complement strand
AGGTTGGTGGAACTCTACAGATGGACTTAACTTATGCCACCATTCCTGTATTTGGAGGAGAAAATAGAAGGTTATATAGAGAGTTACAATTTGCTTATATTGTGATTGATGACAAGAACCCTACAAATCATCCCTTGTATGCTGTTGACAAGGATTTGGGTACTTGTATGTTGCATTTTAGTGATGATAATGATACTGCTAGTAAATTACAGGTTGAAAAAGAAAATCCAATCAAATACACTAGGGAACAAGAAGATGAACTTTGGCAACTGTCACTTTGATGGATCATCATGTAAAGAGGGTGTTGGAGTAGGGGTTCTTCTAATATATCCTGGTGATGAAGCAATAAGGTTAATGTATAAATTGGAATTTATTACCACCAATAATACTGCAAAATATGAATCTTTGTTGTTAGGTTTGAAAGCTACAAAAAATTTACGTATTCAACAGATTTCTGTGTATGGCAACTCCGAGTTGGTTGTTCAGCAAGTGAGGAACAACTATCAAGTAAAACAAGATTTGCTGAAAGTGTATTGTAATGAAGTATGGGATATGATAGACAATTACTTTATGGATTTTAATATGACTTATATTCCTAGGGATCATAACCAAACTATTGATTCTCTTGCCCTAGCAGGCACACATTCCAGGATTCCCAAAACAACACAACTAAAGTATCCTATTGAGGTTAGGTACAGACATTCTATGCCTGAAAATGTAAAGCAGTGGAAATTTTTTGAAGATGATATTGAAATAAAAGGGATTTTAGAGTTGACAGGTGAGTTTTCCAATTCCTTAATTGATCAAGAACAAGATGACGAGGTTGAAGAGTTTGAAGGTATTGCAGAAAATGAAATTGCAAGCCACAAGATTATTGAACTTAAAAGTAATTTCATTACTAAGGGTTTGGTGCCTTTAGAGAGGATATTTTCAAAGGATGATACATCTTTGAAACCAGTTGTACAGTCTTTAGAAGAAAATGTAGTGGGCTGTAACATTAGCACCCCTAAACATCCTAGAATGGTGAAGATTTCAAAAGCACTCAGAGCAGAGTAGAGAAACAGGTACATCAAGTTGTTAAACGAGTATGTTGATGTTTTTGCTTGGTCATATGAAGATTTGAAGACATATGATACTGGAATTATACAGCATAAAGTGCCTTTAAAACCAAACGTTAAACCTTTCATACAGAAATTAAAGAGGATAAATCCATCTTTGTTTCCTATTATAGAAAAGGAGGTGAAAAAGTTATTAGATGCTAAGATTATTGTTCCCCTAAGATATTCTTAATGGGTAGTCAATTTAGTCCTATCAAGAAAAAGAATGGTGAAATCAGACTGTGTGTTGATTTTCGAAATCTTAATAGGTATTTATTGAAGGATGATTACCCTTTACCAAAAATAGAACAAATATTGCAGAAGGTAGTTGGTGCACAAAGAATTTCTATGGTTGATGGTTTGTCTAGATATAATCAAAGTTCCACGCACCCTGATGATAAAGAAAAAACAACTTTTACTACTCCTCGGGGTACTTTCATGTACGATAAAATGCCTTTTGGATTAATGAATGTTGGAGCTACTTTTCAAAGAGCTATGGACATAGCCTTTCTAGGGGAAAGAGATAAGTTTGTAGTGATTTACTTAGATGATATTACAGTCTTTTAACAATTAGATGATGGGCATCTAAAATAGTTAAAACAATTTTTTTTAGAATGCAGAGAATATGGTTTATCTCTCAATCCAAAGAAATCACATTTTTTTGTACAAGAAGGTAAGTTCTTGGGTCATTTAGTTTTAGTTGATGGCATAAGGATTGATCCGGAAAGGGTGAAAGCAATATTGAAAATAAGTTTACCAAGGAGCAAGAAGGATGTACAATCTTTTATTGGTAAAATCAATTTTCTGCATTGGTTCATACCAAATTTTGCTAAAACCATCAAACAAATTACAGATATGTTGAATAAATATCAGGAGGTCAAGTGGACTGCAGAAGCAAAAAATTCGTTTGAAAAGATTAAGAAGGCTCTTACGGAAGCTCTAGTATTAGTAAGTCCTGATTTTACAAAGGAATTTTTAACTTTTTCTTTTGCATCTGAACATACATTGGCTGCTATTCTATTACAAAAGAATAAGGATGGTCTTGAATAGGCAATTTAATTTTTCAGCAAGACTCTCAGAGATTCAGAGTTAAAATACAACACTTTAGAGAAGCAGGCTTACTCATTGGTAAAAGCATTGAAGTTTTTCATAATTTATGTTTTGCATTCCAAGGTTATTGCTTATGTTCATAATGCTGCCATTAAGGATGTTTTGACTCAGCCTGATAGTGAGGAAAAAAGAGGGAAGTGGATTGCAAAAATAATGGAATATGATGTAGATATTAGACCTACAAAGCTAGTAAAGGGTCAAGGTATGGATAAATTGTTAGCTGATTCAAATTGCCATGCTTTAGCTCTACATCTCATGGCAGAACAACCAGCAGGAAGAATTTCAAGCAGAGCAGGAGAAAGAAAAGATTATGGACCACTATGCAGAATCCACATGGTATACAAATATTGTACATTTTATTTTGTACTTACAATGTCTAGAACATCTAGACAAAAAATCTGCTAGGTCATTAAAGTTGACAACTACTAAATATTGTTTGATAGAACAACAACTGTTTTGGAAAGATCCAGGAGGTATTTTACTTACATGTTTGGATAAACCAAAAATTGGTGAAGTAATATCTAAATCACATGAAGGGTTTTGTGGGGGACATAAGTATTGGAAGGAAACAACTTATAAAATTCTAAGAGCTGGATACTATTGGCCTTTCTTATTCTCGGATGTGTATCAGCAGGTAAGAGCATGTATCCCTTGTGAAAATTTTTCTAGTAAGAAAAAGTTGCTGTCATAACAATTAAAATTAATTGCAGTTAATGCCCCTTTTCAGCAATGGGGTTTGGACTTCATAGGAGAGATAAATCCATCTTCTTAAGGGTAGCATAAGTGGATTTTGACTGCTACAGACTTCTTTACAAAATGGGTCGAAGCGATTCCAAAAAGAAATGCAACAGACAAGGTAATCATAGATTTTATTGAAGAAAATATTCTTAGTAGATTTGGATGTTCTCAGAAATTATTGACTGATAATGATAAAGCTTTTGAATCTAAGGCTATGGGGGCATTTTGTGAAAAGAATGGGATTATGTTGAAACACTAAACACCTTATTATCCTTAGGGAAATGGGTTAGCTGAGTCATCTAACAAGAATATTATTTAGAGTATCAGGAATTTATTGAAGCAGAATAAATGATCATGGGATTCAATGTTAAAATATGCATTATGGGCAGACAGAATAGTAGTTAAGAAAACAATTGGAACTTCTCCTTTCCAATTAGTATATGTTACTGATGCAGTTTTTCCTGTCCAATTGGGTATCCCAGTGATGAAATTTTTTCAAGATTGTCAGGAAGAACCTATTGATATGCAAAGAAGAATTTATGCACTGATAGAGTTATAGTAGAAATGAGAAATAGTGGAAGAAAAGGCTCAACTGTACAGGTCAAAGATCAAAGAAAGAGTTGATAAAAAGATCAAAGAGAACACTTTTTCAGTGGGAGATATGATTTTGAGATGGGATGCTAGGAAGGAGCAGAAAGGAAAGCATGACAAGTTTGATAACCTTTGGTTTGGTCCTTTCATAGTATGGAAGATTCAAGAAAACAATACTTTTGTACTACAGACCTTGGATGGTGAGGAATTGTCTAATCTAGTTAATGGACAATTCCTCAAGCATTTTTATAGTTTTTGAGATGGATACTACACTTTAATTGTATATACCGGTATGAATAACATAATAAAGACTCCATGGCCCAGTGGAAATTTTACAGACTAGTAGGAAGTAGCAGAGAAGGCACTAGTCTATAGGTTCTTGAAGCCTCATAGGGAGGACTTCATCCCACAGCAAGAGCCAGATGTTAGAGCCTGTTCTTGTTTTCCATTTTTTAATACATTTGTTTATGTTTTGAAACTTGGTTTTATTCATTTCTCCCAGAAAATTTTGTTTCTTAGGATAGTTTGAATCTTTTTCCTTTAATTTTCATGTTTATATGATTTCTTAGTTTTATTTTTCAAACTTTGGTTTGATTTATTAGAATTCATAGTTAGAGGGCTTGTAGAATGTTTATATGAACTAAAAGGTCTTAGAAAATAGCATAAAATCTTCATTAAGGTTCCCTAACCAATGTTAAACCATTATCATGAGTTATATTATTGAAAATCATTGAAGCAGACTTTCTTGTAGTGCAAGCTTGGAAAAATTACACACATGCGCTACATGAAACTCGCATAGTTAAAAAATCATCATTTTTGGGTCAGATTTTTTGAAATTCTCACACATGAGATGTCATTCATACTGGGTTTATGGATTTGATACGTGTTTCCTCTAGAATGATCATTGTGACAGGTGTGAATACGTCAAGAAATTCATCATGAGGGTGAGTCTCTGTGGTCTATTGCAGAGTGATGGAATAATGATGGTTTAACATAATGAGACAAATGCACCTTGAATCTCGTATCCCCTGAAGTGCACGTAGACCAGATGAAGTTCGTGGTGAAGAATCAACAGTGTGTAATCAAATTTTGAAGCAGGGCAAAAAACTAGGGCTTTGAGGAGTGGTCGTTTGGTGTTATTGAAGTGGTCAAAGAAGATTGAGGAATGCAATTGGACACCTGAAATTAAGGAAAACATGATTATAGCACATGGATTCATCACTTTAACAGGTAGGCTGCAAATCGTTACCAAAGTTCATGAATTTGGGTCTTTTCAAAGTAGAGGACTAATGACAGAATTGATTGAAGATTATTAGTTTATAAACCTAATTCATACTAAATGATGAATTCTCTTTCAATTGAATTCAAGCATTTATCAGTTTAAATGAGAGAATTCAGTTTAGGGTTTTAGGTTTCCTAATACAGCATTGTCTACCAGATTGTCAAGTTTTGAAGAGATTCATAGTTTGTTTTATTGACAGAAGATAATTGACAATTGTTCAAAATCAAAAGAAGTGGCAAAACAAATAGAGTAGAACCTTCAGACATGAGTTGTGTTCAAACTTTTCCATATTGTACAAAACTATTTTCAGAGTCAGGGTGGTTAGTGTTTTTTGAAAGAATTGAAGGTTATCACTTAGAAGTCTCTTATAAATTCACTCAATGTTTGGATATGGATATGGTGTTTTTTGATATTTTGAAGTTTAAAATGACCAGGGAATTGTTAGCATAAGCTATACGGATTTTATATGAGGGTGAATATTGGTTTAAAAATGTGCCTTTCACTTTTTATGCTCAGAGATATCTACTTCCATATGTAGTAGAAGATTGGGGAAAGGGAGTACCTATTCAAAAATTTAAACCAGAATGGATAGAGCCAATCAAAATCCTACAAAGCTATATCACTTGTGAAGGGATATTTGCTTTTGTTTTTAAGTATCATTTTAGATTCCTTCAAAATCTCAGTCATGAATCCAAAATGAATCTCCCATTCTTCTTCTTGAAAAGTTTACAAAAGATGTCTAGAAGGGTGAAAGAACATCAGGATCACACCAAACAATCAGTATTTCATCATGGGCTTATAAAACTAGTCATAAGCACTGTACATCATAAAAGAGAGAAGACATGGGAATATTTCCTATTTTAGTCTGGTTTCCAAACAGAGAAGGAAGAGCAGTCTCAGAAGAGACAGTTAGATAAAGGTTAGAATTTGATCAAGAAACTTAAAAAGAAAGTCATAGTCAAGAATGAAGAAGGTGGTGGAACAGGAAAATTTATGAATCTAGAAGAGGAAAATATTGAAATTGAACAACAAATCAATATTGAGGAAAACAAAGTTGCAAATTCATAAGTAAAAGAAATGGAGCTTGGAGAAGATGCTTCTCCTGAAGAACTGAACCAAATTGTAAATAAATATGTGAAGGAGTAGGAACAAGTCCCTATTACAGTACTCTCTGAAGAAGAGGAAATATCTTTATCTGATGAAGCTAGGGTTCATACCACTAATAAAGCTAGGGTTCATTCTAAACAAGAGATACATACCCATTCTGAAGAAGAGATAGTGTCACAAAGGAAGAAAATGAAAGTTGTTGAACAAGCTTCAATTACACATCAAGGGAAAGTTTTGAAAATGTTAGGAGAGGTTGGAGTAGTTTGGAGGCCCAAGACAAGGCGAAAGAACAAACTCAGGTTAAATATGAAGAAGCTGTTAAACCCTAAACTGGCTGAAAAGAAGATTACAGTAATTGAAGATTTATCATCTCAGGAGAAATTAGAAGCATTAGAGGAAATTTCAACTCAAAATGGGCCTCCTAAAATGAACCAATAAAATAATAGTTAAAATAATAAAATAATATTTATTAATTTTGGAGGAAGAAAAGAAAAAAACTACTTTTTTGTTTGTATTTTTGACATATCTCCCTGTGTTTTTACTCAAATTTCGATCAGGAGAGCTCGTTGGATGCATAATTAAATTCCCCATCCAACGAGTACCCACTCGACATACTTTTGACAGACCCCGCTACCCCAAAAAGAAGAAATACCTGAAAAAATGGAATGATGATGTCATCATTCCATTTTTTTAGGTATTTCTTGTTTTTGGGGTAGCGGGGTCTGTCAAAAGTATGCTGAGTGGGTACTCGTTGGATGGGAAATTTAATTCCGCATCCAACAAGCTCTCCTGATCGAAATTTGAGTAAAAATACGGGGATATATGTCAAAAATACAAACAAAAAAAGTAGTTTTTTTTATGATACCTATCCCCAAATTTATATTTAGAAAGTGTTTAAGACCTATACGGTATTTCAAATTTAAAGCAATTGCATTGGATAACACATGATGAAATGGAATTTGAATAAAAGTTAAAAGTCCCATTTTGAGTTGAAATTTCCTCTAATGACAGTGAATATGAAAACAAAAAGGTTATGAAGGGTAAACAACAAATAGTTTCAGAAGATAAACCAGTTTTCACTGTTACCAAGATCTCATAAATATTCATGGAGGTTCGAGAGAAGACGATTCTAGAACAATCAGAGGTGAATGAGAAATCAGTTAAGTGTAGTATTGAAGATGAAGAGTATTCAGAAATTCCAATGACCTTGACAGAGCATATGGAAGAAAATGAAGAAATTTTTGGGAAGCTAAAAATCCCTTGGATACCTAAAGGAATGCAGCCAACGTTAGAAGGAAAATGCATTGATTCTAAAAATGAAAATTTGTAGAGGAGTATCAAGCAATACAAGCATCAAATTGAGTACCTGCATGAAAGAAATGAAGGATTAGTGACTGCAAATAGAAGACTTAGAGAAGACTTGGAAGAAGTAAATAGTCACTGTCAAGAATTGATTTCAGTTTCTAAAGAGGCTCTTAAAATAAAAAGACATATAGAGAACCACTTTACAGAACTAAAACAAACTATTCAAGAATTGACACAGCAAAATGAGGAGCTGACAAAAAGAGTTGCAGATTTGGAGGCAGATCACCAGAAGACCAGAAGGAAAGCCTATGATTTAGAGGGAATTGCTCTTTCAACAAAGGAAACAAAAGACTTGTAAAAGTACTTTAATAAGAGCATTTATCAGTTAGTTTGAAAAAGTTATTTCATTTTTTTATAATGATAGTTTATATTGAACAATTAAATAGATGACTCAAAAGCAGTTTTGGTCCAGTTATGTAATTGTTTTTGAAGGAACAAGATAAATGTAAGTCTGGGAAAGGACCAAGGGTTCAATTTTTGTTGCAAGTGGAGGCTATCAGGCTATGGTTTATGAGCTAAGTGTAAAAAAATCTTATGTTCTTTTGATGATTGAATTATGAAATATATGCAACTATAAGCCCTATTTAGAGTTTTGGCTGGTTTCATTTCTAATTTGTGTTAATCACTCAGTTGATATTCTCATTTCTTATCTAAGATTATTATGCATGAAATGCTTGTTAATTGTGGGTGGAATTCAGTGCTGTGATTATTGTGTTGGGTTTATGTTCTATATGTTATGCATCTCAGTCCATCAAATGCTCATGATTTAGTGTTTTCTTTGGTTTCATGAAGTTTCTGCCCTCTTATATACAAACTGTACAGCCAAAACCCTAGAAAAACCTATCTTACTTAATTGTGTTTAATGAGATAATGTTGGCTTGTTCTTTCGTAGTCTGAGAATAATTTCTGGCACTAATGTCTTTGGCTCCATTGCCGGTGACGAAGTTGAAATTTTTTTTTTTCTCGGGATACTCATCATTTCATTGGTTTTGAGAGGTGAACTTAAGCCAACAAATTTTAAAGACTACTTTTCACCAGTATTTCACAGTGGCTACTAAGGGAGTTGGAACAAGAAGTAGACCTAGTTCACCTTTACAACTGGGTGTCTCATAACCAGAACATATATTGAAAATAGCTAGGAAAATTAGAAGGTCTCAGTCATTACCAGCCCTATGTAACCCTGATCAACTAGATATATCATCACCTTTTTCTGTTTTGAAGGGAGAAGAACAAGATTCATATTGGTTGAAGCCTACAATCCCTATTAGTAATTTTCAATTTTTTACTGATTCTTAATCTTTCAAGAAGGAAAAGACTATATCTCCTAGAAAAATCCCTTTATTTTACCTCAAAGTTGGTAAAACTCTGTTTCAACCAAGTTCTAGTCAAGTCTTTCCCTCACATAAAACAGTCGACTTAAATATGGTAGCCCAAAATCAACCATTAGACATGATGGACCAAATGGTGGTAGCTAGGTATGCACCTTTAGTTTTTCCTCAACCTTTGAGTGCACTTCTTGAGGGTGATTACCAAAAATACTTACCTAGGTTTAATGGACAATGTGAAACCACAACTGAGGAGCATTAGGATGCATTTCTCAACTATGTAGATAATCAAAACATTGAGGCAAAGGATGTGTGGATGAGGATGTCTGTATAAAGTCTTGATGGAGAGGTCAGAAAATGGTTCAGAGAGTTACCTGCAAAGTCTATTACTATAATAGAAGAGCTTCAGGATATTTTCATGAGATAGTGGGGTGATACCAAGGATCACACATATTACATAACTGAGTTTGGAGCCCTTAGAATAAAGAAGGATGAAACCATAACTGACTTTTCAAAGAGATTCAATAAAATATATGGCAGAATCCCTACAGAGATTAAACCTTCAGAAACTTTTGCAAAAATCACTTATGCCAATGCTTTTGATCATGAGTTTTCCCTACTCTTGAGAGAAAGAAGACCTGTTACTTTAGTTAACATGCATGAGTCACCATTAGAAGTGTACTCTAATATATTAGTTTCTAATAGACTGAAGGGAAATGCAATGCAGTCGGTATATGACAGGAAGGGTAAGAAAGAAGCAGCTCCAGGGGTTTCAACATCTCACTCTGTAGAAGGTAAAATTGACGAGATGGCCATGCTGGTAAAGATCCTGACAGCAAAACTAAATAAGTTGGAGATAGAGAAAAATTCAAATAAACCTATTCAAGAGGGAGACAAAAACCCTAATAATCCTACCCAATTCAGAAGACAGTTTGTACCTCGTTTCATTCCTAGAGAGAGAAGAAACAATGATATACAACGAGAAAGGAGAGAAACTGAGGATCAAAAAGTGCCACCACCACTTCAAAATAATGTAGCTGGTGTAGAACAAATTGAAGAGGAATATTTCTTTGAGGATTGATATCAAGATATGAATTATTTTGGAGAACAGTTGACTGAAGGTTTTGTGACTGAAGAAGATTTTTTTAACTCAGAATATTATGATGCAGATGTGTTTGAAATAGAAAATTATTTGAATCTTGACGTGACTATTGTAATTGCTGATACATATCAAACTAAGCCAAAAAAAACTTTAAATTTAAGATCAGGTCCAAAGCATGTAGTTCAAAATCTTAAGAAAAAGGTAGTTTTGCCTCCTAAACAACAGTCTGATCCAGTGTTAGAGAAAAAACAAAATTAGGATAAACAAAAGAAGAGTTTTGAAGTTCAAGAGGTGAATAAAAGTATGCAGAATTTCAACCTTGAAAATGAATTAAGAAAAATCAAGATCCCTATGCCTTTCATTGAGTTGATGAAGAATCCTTCTTACAAAAATTCAGTTCTAAAAATGATTGGTTCAACAAACAGTCAACTTCCCTCTGATAGAGTGAATTTACAAGAGGAAAGTCCTAAAATCTTTATTAGGTCATCCTTGGTAGAAAAAACTGAAAATGAGGCAAGTGTATCACCTCCTTTTTACATCACACTAACGATTCATGAGCAGATGATACATAATTTCCTTTTGGATTCAAGAGCATCTCATAACCTGACGCCAAAAGCTATCATGGAGGCTTTAGGTTTGAGCATAACAAAACCTTATCATGACTTGTATGCTTTTGATTCACAAGCTGTAAAATGTTTAGGAGTGATAAAAGATATGGTGGTTAGTTTAGCTTAGCTACCAATGAAGAGTGTGATTATGGATGTGGTAGTAGCAGACATTACACCTAAATTTGGACTACTCCTTTCTAGATATTGGGCCAAGAAGGTTGGTGGAAATCTAAAGATGGACTTAACTTATACCACCATTCCTGTATTTGGAGGAGAAAATAGAAGGTTATATAGAGAGTTACAACTTGATTATGTTGTGACTGATGACAAGAACCCTACAAATCATACCTTGTATGTCGTTGACAAGGATTTGGGTACTTGTATGTTGCATTTTAGTGATGATAATGATACTACTAGTTTATTACAGTTGAAAAAAAAAAGCCAGTCAAATACACTAGCAAACAAGAAGATGAACTTTGGCAACTGTATTTTGATGGATCATCATGTAAGGAGGGTGCTGGAGCAGGGGTTCTTCTAATATCTCATGGTGGTGAAACAGTAAGGTTAATGTATAATTTGGAATTTATTACCACCAATAATAGTGCATAATATGAAGGTTTATTGTTAGGTTTGAAAGCTGCAAAAATTTAGGTCTTCAGCAGATTTATGTGTATGGTGACTCCGAGTTGGTTGTTCAGCAAGTGAGGAGCAACTATCAAGTAAAACAAGATTTGCTAAAAGTGTACTGTAATGAAGTATGGGATATGATAGACAATTAATTTGTGGCTTTTAATATCATTTATATTCATAGGGATCATAACCAAACTGTTGATTCTCTTACCCTAGCACCCACACATTTCAGGATTCCCAAAACAACACAGCTAAAGTATCATATTGAGGTTAGGTACAAATATTATGTGCTTGATAATGTAAAGCAGTGGAAAGTTTTTGAAGATGATATTGAAAAAAAATGTTTTTAGAGTTGACATGTGAGTTTTCCAATTCCATAATTGATTAAGAACAAGGTGATGAGGTTGAAGAGTTTGAAGGTACTGCAGAAAATGAAATTGTAGGTCACAAGATTATTGAACTTAAAAGTAATTTCATCCTAAGGCTTTGGTGCCTTTAGAGATGATATTTTCAAAGGATGATACACCTTTAAAACTATTTGTATAGTCTTTAGAAGAAAATGTAGTGGACTGTAACATTGGAACCCCTGGACATACTATAATGGTAAAGATTTAAAAGGCACTCACAACAGAGCAGAGAAACAAGTACATCAAGTTGTTAAAAGAGTATGTTGATTTTTTTGCTTGGTCATATGAAGATTTGAAGACATATGATACTGGAATGATACAGCATAAAGTGCCTTGAAAACCAAATCTTAAATCTTTCAGACAGAAATTAAGGAGGATGAATACAACTTTGTTTCCTATTATAGAAAAGGAGGTGAAAAAGTTATTAGATGCTAAGATTATTGTTCCCCTTAGATATTCTTCATGGGTAGCCAATTTAGTTCCCGTCAAGAAAAATAATGGTGAAATCAGACTGTGTGTTGATTTTTGAAATCTGAACAGGTCTTCATTGAAGGATAATTACCCTTTGCCAAAAATAGAACAAATATTGTAGAAGGTAGTTGGTGCACAAAGAATTTCTATGGTTGATCATTTTTCAGGATATAATCAAATTGCCATCAACCCTGATGATAAAGAAAAAATAGCTTTTAATACTCCTTGGGGTACTTTCATGTACGATAAAATGCCTTTTGGATTAATGAATGTTGGAGCTACATTTCAAAGATCTATGGACATAGACTTTGTAGGGGAAAGAGATAAGTTTGTAGTGATTTACTTAGATGATATTACAGTCTTTTCACAATTAGATGATGAGGATCTAAAACACTTAAAACAAACTTTTCTGAAATGCAGAGAATATGGTTTGTCTCTCAACCCAAAGAAATCACATTTTTTTGTACAAGAAGGTAAGTTATTGGGTCATTTAGTTTCAGCTGATGGCATAAGGATTGATCCGGAAAGGGTGAAAGCAATATTGAAAATAAGTTTACCTAGGAGCAAGAAGGATGTACAAACTTTTATTGGTAAAATCAATTTTCTGTGTTGGTTCATACCAAATTTTGCTGAAACAATCAAACAGATTACAGCTATGTTGAAGAAAGATCACGAGGTCAAGTGGACTGCATAAGCAAAAAATTAATTTCTAAAGATTAAGAAGGCTCTTACGGAAGCTCTAGTATTAGTTAGTTCTAATTTTACAAAGGAATTTTTAACTTTTTCTTTAGCATCTGAAGATACATTGGATGTTGTTTTATTACAAAAGTATAAGGATGGTCTTGAACAACCAATTTCATTTTTCAGCAAGAGTCTCAGAGATTCAGAGTTAAAATACAACACTTTAGAGAAGGAGGCTTACTCATTGGTAAAAGCATCGAAGTTTTTTAGAATTTATGTTTTGCATTCCAAGGTTATTGTTTATGTTCCTAATGCTGCCATTAAGGATGTTTTGACTCAGCCTGATAGTGAGGGAAAAAGAGGGAACTGGATTACAAAAATAATGGAATATGATGTAGATATTAGACCTACAAAGCTAGTAAAGGGACAAGGTTTGGCTAAATTGTTAGCTGATTCAAATTGCCAAGCTTTAGGTCTGCATCTCATGGCAGAACAACCAGCATAGGAAGAATTTCAAGCAGAGCAAGAGAAAGAAAAGATTATGGACCACTATGTAGAATCCACATGGTATGCAGATATTGTACATTTTCTTTTTCATTTACAATGTCTAGAACATCTAGACAAGAAATCTGCTAGGTCATTAAAGTTGAAAACTACTAAATATTATTTGATAGAACAACAACTGTTTTGGAAAGATCCAGGAGGTATTTTATTTAGATGTTTGGATAAACCATAAATTGGAGAAGTAATGTTTGAATCACATGAAGGGGCTTGTGGGGGACATAAGTATTGGAAAGTAAGAACTTATAAAATTCTAAGAGATGGATACTATTGGCCTTCCTTATTCTCGGATGTGCATCAGCAGGTAAGAGCATGTATCCCTTGTCAAAAGTTTGCTGGTAAGCAAAAGTTGCTACCATTACCATTAAAATCAATTGCGGTTAATAATGGGGTTTCGAATTCATAGGAGAGATAAATCCATATTCTTCAGGGTAGCATAAGTGAATTTTGATTCCTACAGACTTCTTTACAAAATGGGTCGAAGCTATTCCAACAAGAAATGCAACAGACAAGGTGATCATAGATTTTATTGAAGAAAATATTCTTAGTAGATTTGGATGTCCTCATAAATTATTGACTAATAATGCTAAATATTTTGAATCTAAGGCTATGGGGGCATTTTGTGAAAAGAATGGGATTATGTTGAAACACTAAACACCTTATTATCCTTAGGGAAATGGGTTAGCTGAGTCATCTAATAAGAATATTATTTAGAGTATCAGGAATTTATTGAAGCATAATAAATGATCATGGGATTCAATGTTAAAAAATGCATTATGGGCAGACAGAATAGCAGTTAAGAAAGCAATTGGAACTTCTCCTTTCCAATTAGTATATGTTACTGATGTAGTTTTTCCTATCCAATTGGGTATCCCAGTGATGAAATTTTTTCAAGATTGTCAGGAAGAACCTAGTGATATGAAAAGAAGAATTTATGCATTGATAGAGTTATAGAAGAAATTAGAAACAGTGGAAGAAAAGGCTCAACTGTACAGGTCAAAGATCAAAGAAAGAGTTGATAGAAAGATCAAAGAGAACACTTTTTCAGTGGGAGATATGATTTTGAGATGGGATGCTAGGAAGGAGAAGAAAGGAAAGCATGGAAAGTTTGATAACCTTTGGTTTGGTCCTTTCACAGTATCGAAGATTCAAGAAAACAATACTTTTGTACTACAGACTTTGGATGGTGAGGAATTGTCTAATCCAGTTAATGGATGATTCCTCAAGCAATTTTAAAGTTTTTGAGATGGATACTGGACTTTCATTATATATGCCGGTATGAATAAAAAAATAAATACTCCATGGCCCAGCGGAAATTTTGCAAACTAGTAGGTAGCAGCACAGAAGGCACCGGTCTACAGTTTCTTGAAGCCTCATAGGGAGGACTTCATCCCGCAAAAGGAGCTAGATGTTAGAGCCTGTTTTTGTTTTCCATTTTTTAATACATTTGTTTATGTTTTGAAACTTGGTTTTATTCATTTCTCCTAGAAAATTTTGTTTCTTAGGATAGTTGANTGATTTCTTAGTTTTATTTTTCAAATTTTGGTTTGATTTATTAGAATTCATAGTTAGAGGGCTTATAGAATGTTTATATGAATTAAAAGGTCTTAAAAATATCATAAAATCTTGACTAAGGTTCCCTAACCAGGGTTAAACCATTATCATGAGTTGTATTGTTGAAAATCATTAAAGCAGACTTTCTTGTAGCGCAAGCTAGGAAAAATTCCACACATGCACTACAAGAAAGTTGCACAGTTAAAAAATCATCATTTTTGGGTCAAATTTTCTAAAATTCTCACACATGAGATGTCATTCATACTGAGTTGATGGATTTGGTACGTGTTTCCTCTAGAACGATCATTGTGATAGGTGTGAATACGCCAAGCAAATCATCATGAGGGCTAGTCACGGTGGTCTGTTGCAGAGCGATGGAATAATGATGGTTGAGAAAAATGAGACAAATGTGCCTTGAATCTCGTATCCCCTGAAGTGTACGTAGAGCAGATGAAGTTCATGGTGAAGAATCAGTAGTGTGTAATCAAATTTTGAAACAGGGCGAAAAACTAGGGCTTTGAGGAGCGGTCATTTGGAGTTATCGAAGTGGTTAGAGAAGATTCAGGAATGAAATTGGACACTTGACAGTTAAGAAAACACGACTCCAACACCTGGATTCATCACTTTGACAGGTAGGCTATGAATTTACCAAAGTTCATGAATTTGAGTTTTTTCAAACAAGAGGACTGATGATAGAATTGATTGAAGATTATTATTTTATAAACCTAATTCATACTAAATGACGAATTCTCTGTCAATGGAATTAAAGCATTTATCAGTTTAAACAAGAGAATTCAGTTTAGGGTTTTAGGTTTCCCAATACAGCATTCTCTGTCAGATTTTTAAGATTTGAAGAGATTCAGAGTTTGTTTTATTGATAGAAGCTATTTGACAATTGTTCAAAATGAAAAGAAGTGGTAAGACTAATAGAGCAGAACCTTCAGACGTGAGTTGTGTTCAAGCTTTTCCACATTGTGTAAAAATTTTTTTAGAGGTAGGGTGGTTAGTTTTTTGAAAGAATTTAAGGTTATCACTCAGAAGTCTCTTATAAATTTTCTCAATGTTTGGATAAGGATATGGTGTCTTTTGATACTTTGAAGTTTAAACTAACCAAGGAATTGTTAGCATAAGCTACAAGGATTTTAGATGAGGGTGAATACTGTTTTAAAAAGGTGCCTTTCACTTTTGATGCTTAGAGATATCTATTTCCAGATGTAGTAGTAGATTAGGGAAAGGGAGTACCTACTCAAAAATTTAAACCAGAATGGATAGAGCCCATCAAAATCCTACAAAGCTCTATCACTTGTGAAGGGAGATTTTCTTTTGTTTTTAAGTATCGTTTGAGATTCCTTCAACATCTAAGTCATGAATCCAAAATGAATCTCCCATTCTTCTTCTTGAATAGTTTACAGAATATGTCTAGCAAGGTGAAAGAACATCAGGATCACACCAAACAATCAGTATTTCGTCATGGGATTATAAAACTAGTCATAAGCACTATACATCAGAAAAGAGAGAAGACATGGGAATATTTCCTATTTTGGTCTGGTTTCCAAACAGAGAAGGAAGAAGAGTCTCAGAAGAGACAGTTAGATAAAGGTTAGAATTTGATCAAGAAACTTAAAAAGAAAGTCTTAGTTAAGAATGAAGAAGGTGGTGAACGAGGAAAATATATGAATCTAGAAGAGGAAAATATTGAAATTGAACAGCAAATCAATATTGAGGAAAACAAAGTTGCAAATTCAGAAGTAAAAGAAATGGAGTCTGGAGAAGATGCTTCTCCTAAAGAAATGAACCAAATTGTAAATAAAGATGTGAAGGACCAGGAACAAGTCCCGATTACAGTACTCTCTAAAGAAGAGGAAAGATCTTTATCTGATGAATCTACTATTCATACCACTGATAAATCTAGGGTTCATTCTAAACAGGAGATACACACCCATTCTAAAGAAGAGATAATGTCACAAAGGGATAAAATGAAAGTTTTGGAGCTAGCTTCAATTACACATTAAGGGAAATTTTTGAAAATGTTAGGAGACGTTGGAGAAGTTTGGAGGCCCAAGACAAGGCCAAAGAAGAAACTCAGGTTAAATATGATGAAGTTGTTAAACACTAAACTGGATGAAAAGAAGATTACAGTAATTGAAGATTCATCATCTTCAGAGAAATTAGAAGACAGTGAAGATGAAAACAAAAAGGTTATGAAGGGTGAAACACAAATAGTTTTAGAAGATAAACTAGTTTTCATTGATACCAAGATCTTAGAAATATTCATGGAGGCTCGAGAGAATATGATTCTAGAGCAACATCAGAATGATTTTAAGAGCTCTTATATACAAAAAGGAGAGGTGGCTGAGAAATCAGTTAAGTACAGTATTGAATTTGAACAGTATTCAAAAATTCCAATGACCTTGACAGAGCATATGGAAGAAGATGAAGAAATTTTTAGGAAGCTAAAAATACCTTGGATACGTGAAGGAATGAAGCCAATGTTAGAAGGAAAATGCACTGATTCTAAAAATGAAAATTTGCAGAGGAGTATCAAGCAATACAAGCATTAAATTGAGTACCTGCATGAAAGCAATGAAGGATTAGTGACTGCAAATAGAAGACTTAGAGAAGACTTGGAAGAAGTAAATAGTCACTATTAGGAATTGATTTTAGTTTCTAAAGAGGCTCTTAAAAGAAAAAGACATACAGAGAACCAATTTACAGAACTAAAACAAACTATTCAAGAATTGACACAACAAAATGAGGAGCTGACAAAAAGAGTTGTAGATTTGGAAGCACATCACCAGAAGGACAGAAGGAAAGTCCAGGCTTTAGAGGGAATTGCTCTTTTAGTAGAGGAAAAAAAAGACTTGTAAAAGAACTTTAAGAGGAGCAGTTATTAGTTAGTTTGAAAAAGTTATTTCATTTTTGTATAATGATAGTTTATATTGAACAAATCGATAGATGACCTAAAAGTAGTTTTGGTTCAGTTATGTAACTGTTTTTGAAGGAATAAGATAAATGTAAGTCTGGGAAAGGACCAAGGGTTCGATTTTTTTTGCAAGGGGAGGCTATCAGGCTGTGGTTTATGAGCTAAGTGTCAAAAAATATTATGTGTTTTTGATGAATCAATTATGAAATATATGCAACTATAATCCCTATTTAGACTTTTGACTGGTTTCATTTCTGATTTGTGTTAATCACTCAATTGATATTCTCATTTCTTGTTTAAGGTTATTATGCATGAAATGCTTGTTAATTGTCGGTGGAATTCAGTGCTATGATTATTGTGTTGGGTTTATGTTCTATATGTTATGCATCTTAGTCCATCAAATGCTCATGATTTAGTGTTTGCTTTGGTTTCATGAAGTTTCTACCCTCTTGTATAAAAACTGTACAACCAAAAACCTAGAAAAACCTATCTTACTTAATTGTGTTTATTGAGATTGTGTTTTCTTGTTATTTCGTAGTCTGAGAACAATTTCTGGCAGTAACACATACCACAGATGATAATGTCAATAAAGAACAATTGGTGACCACCCTTTGAGGTTGTGCGCTGGACTGGTTCATGAAATTTACACAAGTTCCTCAGGGTACTCCCACAAAGACATTAAACGAAGTCAGGAAGGGACTAATTGAAAAATTCAGAAAACCAAAATATGAGACACAGTACATTACTGAGTTAAAGGAAATTAAGCAATTTCTTAATGAAACTATTTGGGACTTGGGTCAAATATTTAAGATACTGATTGGAGGAGTTAGTGTTGAAATGAGTGATGTTCAGCACAAAGAATGGTTCATTGTGGTGTTGGTATCTCATATTCGGCAACCACTAATGCAGCAGAAGATCGTGACATAGAACGATGCTCTGGAGATCACAATGAAGTTGGAAGCTTCACCCATTGGAGACAATATTGCTGGTATTAACTAGACTCAGGCACATGTCACAAACTTAACACTTCATTTACAAGACGTCAAGAAAGGGAAAGAGAATCGTGAAGATATTTGGTGCACATGATGTCACGCAAATGGACACACCAAACATACTTTCCGTGATTTATGAAATTTTCTGTTATCGGTAGAACTGAACCCATTGAGTTGCAGAAGTGTACCATGGTGTCTCATATGCCAAGTGTACGGGCATCGACATAAAGAATGTATCTACATGTAAAATATGATAACGAATCCAACAATCTTATAATACACTTTTTGTCACTCGGTTGGGCACTAATATAAAGACTGTTGTGCATATGATGTACTCCAAGAGAGGGAATATGACTCATACTATGTGAAGGGAGAAGATCATTGAGTTGTACAACAACCGCAACTGCAGGTCATGAGTCCACCACCGCAACCACAGTATGTGACATCGTCATAGATGCAGTTTATACCACAGTAACCACAACAACAGTTCCTGCCACAACCACAATCTAACTAGATGTATATGTCTCCACAGTACAATAAGGCAGCGCATTATTTTTAGTAGTAGCCAAATCCCCTGCTGCAGCAATTAACCCAAATGCAGTACTAGAAACAAGGAGGATTCCACAGAGGATTTTGAGGTCGAGGAGGAGGTTTTCGTCGAGGAGGATGAGGTTGCAGACTAGTCCAATGTTACAGTTGTGTGATTTTCAGACACTAATAGAGGGATTTTGCATTGCTGCATGCACATGGTACATGTACATATTGTACTGTGATTGATCACGTGGTTGAGAACTACCCATAATTGATTGCGAGATGGAAGGAGGGAACCGTGCCGCAGTTGCAATTTCAAAATCAGTTGCAAGCCCAGACCCAGAACCAATTACAAAACTGGAATCAGTTGTAGAACCAGGCCTAGAATAAAATTTGAATTCAGAATCAGAATGTGAATTATGCTATGAATCTACCATTGAACCATAATCCACTGATGAACTAGAATCTATAGGTGAAATAGAGTCAGTGGTTGATAGTTGCGATGATCTTAGTAGAACCTAGAATGGAGGATGTCGATGGTTTCTATCATCACTCATGAAGGTGAAAAAACTGGAGAAGACGACTCCCATCCACAAGTTCAATTAGCTAAGAATAAGAATGCACCATTTGACATCTCTACGAAAAGAGACACATTATTTGAAGCTCGGGATGCAGTCGAAAGAAATCCTGGTAAGTCACCTATTTACAAAATGCCATCTTCTTTTGATTCTTCATTAGAGGTAGGACCATCGCAGTAGCATGGTACCTTGCAAAACTTCTTTGAGAGCTACTTATTGCTGGCAAGAGATCTCGAATCTCTTGTCGATATTGAGAATATTTTGCATCGACCGGGTAAGTAGCAAAATGACTCTTCGGTGAACTCCTTGCATAAGAAGAAGACAGGAAAAGAAATGCACATGAACATTCAGATTGGGGACTACAAAGTGGATTTAGTTATTCTACATCTCATTCAGATGTGAATATTCTGAAGAAAAAAAACATGGCAGAAAATGGGGAGGTCAATGATGGGTTGGTACCCTATGTAGTCACACTTAGCTAATTAGGATAAAGTATAACTGATCAGACAGGTGAAGGTATGAATACCTATGCCGACTTCGACGTAATTAGAGTTGTTTATGGAAGAGGCTCCTATGTTGCATGTTGGGAATCGGATGGGCCAATGATAGTATGGAAGTGATTAACTTTACGAAGAGGATGATGACATTAGAAAATCAAGACATCTAAGTTATCACTCCTATGGATCCAAACGAAGGACGGATAGATATTGAACCCATGAAAGATGAAGTTGTTAGAGGATGGGATCATTCTTACAATACTTGAGAAGACTATATCCACCCAACTGCTAATGGGGATCTTGGCTGGTGTAGCGCTAGTTCTGTGTCTTCTCATTCTGATGATGTAGTAGAAAAATGGAAAAATTGCATGAACAACGTGTTAGTCACGAAGTATGGTTTAGTCACGGAGCCGTTGCGCCGTGTCACGACTAAGATTGTTGAATTACTGGTATATGAGGGACTATTTGATCTAACTGCATTCTACATGGAGTTTGAAGAGAAGGTATCTGAACCTCAGTGATTGCTAGTGCTGGACAAAGCATTCACGGATACCCCAACATGCTGGTCGGAAAATCATAAGAAGACAATTAATGTCTAGGCGCAGTGTTAATGATTGATGAAAGCTCACTTCAACGACATAAAAATATATCACACTGGGAAGTACAATGGGAAAAATGACCCCAACAATCATCTGGAAGAATCTGACACTCTATGGGAATCATGACTGAAATATGAATGGGTCCATGCCTTTTTTCACACTTTGGCTGAAATATCGAGGTCCTAGTACATATCAACAGATTTGCGTAGAGAAATAACTACATGGGAGGAGTTGACAGTTTTCTTTGTTCATACCTTCAATTTCAAGGATGCCAATCCTGATGTCCACAATGAACTCTAGATCGTCTGCAATGTGGTGTTAAAGGTAGTACCAATCGCATATCTAGTGGATCCACATGCACATTTCCCCATGCAGTCAATAATAGAATGTTATAATGTATATGACAAACTCAAGGATGATGATGATTTACGAAATATCAATTTTCTGGAAACAAAAGGTCGTAGGGATGTCGTAGCACCAGATATACCAACTGAACCCATGAATCAGCCACTGAAGATTAGAAAATTAAACATTGGGATGGAAGAGAACCAAAAATTTACAAGTGTTAGGGACTATTGGGATGAAGAGATCATGGCAAGGATCATGAATCTACTACATTAATTTCAAGATTTGTTCCCAACAAAGTTCTTGTAAATGAAGGGGATACTAGGGGACTTAGGAGAGATGAAGTTTCCACTAAAGAAAAATGCGAAACTAGTGAGGAAGAGACCATATCGCCTGAATAGGCGATAAAAAGAGTGAGTCAAGGCTGAACGCGATAGGATGTTGGATGATGAAACCATTGAGCCAACCGAAGAATCAGAATGGATCAGTCCTATGGTGGTCCAAGATAAGAAAATAGGAGAAGTTTGAGTTTGTGTCGATCTGAGAAAATTGAATGATGCTTGTATGCATGATCCATTTCCAACACCATTCAGAGATGAAGTACTTGAAGGAGTCGGTAAATAGGAGATGTAGTCCTTTACAGATGAATTTTCTAGTTATCACTAGATCAGGATCGCAAAAGAAGATCAACATAAAAGGACATTTGTTACTGAGTGGGGCTATTTTCAATACACAGTGATTCATTTTTGGTTGAAAAATGCACCTGCGATCTTTTCCCAGGTTGTCATTGCTGCATTTAAAAGTTTCTTCAAGTTTACATGGATTATTGGATAGTGTATGGCTTGATTAAGGATCACCTGGAAAACCTGCTACTGATGCTAGAAAGATGTTCACAATATCAGATTCTGCTGAGCTCTAAAAAGTGTATATTTTGCGCACCTTTCAGGATGTTTTTGGGTCACATTGTTTTCAAGAAAGGACTACTGGTCAACCCTGCAAAGATTACCCTGATCTTAAGCTTTCCGCCACCTATGAATGTGAATATGATTAGAGCAACGCTGGTGCACATACGATATTATCGCAAGTTCATGAGAGGCTATGTTGTGATTACAACACCTATAAATAAATTATTAAAGAAAGATGTCGCATTTGTATATAGTCAAGAGTGTCAAGGAAGCTTCGACACACTAAAGGCCAAGATGGATTTGGCATCAGTACTTGTGTTTCGATAATGGAATAAGGAGTTTCACGTCCATGTGGATGCATCATCTCTTTCAATAGGAGTAGTGCTCACCTAACTAGAAGAAGGGGATGTAGATCACCTGATTGCTTTCGCTAGTCAAAATTTGTCATTTGCTAAAAAAATATATACAACCACAAAGATACAAGGTGTGGCAATGGTATATCCACTACAGAAATTCAGGAATTACCTCCTAGGAGGTCTTTTCAAGATGTTTACAGACCATTCTTCTTTGAAGTACCTTGTCAATAAGCATTTGTTGGTGGGGAATATATGCCGCTGGCTACCTCTCTTCCAAGAATTTGATTTCGGGATAATTGTGAAGCCGATTCGCTTGAATCTTGGCCCTGATCATTGATCCTGAGTTGAGACAGGAGAGGAACCAATAAATATTGAAGAAAAGTTTCCTGATGCGCGGTTATTTAGAGTTGACATAACATATGATTTCTAAGTAATTTTAAAATGGTTGAGTGTAAGGCATCCAAGTCTCCCTTTCTTTCTAGCATCAAATTGTTTGAATTTGGCAATCCTCAATTGGTATATATTACACTCTATAGGAAACTAGTGGGAAACTTGCTCTATATTACACATATAAGACCATATCTATCTTATGCTATAAGTGTTGTAGTAAGAAATATGCACCAACCACATGATATCCATTGGAAGGCTGCAAAAAAAATTCTTTAGTATGTCCAAGGTACAAATAATTTGAGGGTGCACTATTCAACTAGTGCTCTTCACTTCAACTAACTGGATTTTCTGATTCAGATTGGGCTGGAGATTCCACTGACATGAATTCAACTTCAGGTTTTGTCTTTATGCTTGCTGAAGGTCCCATTTTATGGACAAGAAAGGAACATCACACCACTTCATTTTCATTAGCAGAGGCCAAGTACATGGAAGCAATCAATGCAACTACACAATGTGTTTGGTTGAAGGGAATTCTTTGGGAATTTACTGTCACAATTGATTCCCTGACCAACATTTGGGTGGACAGTCAAAGTGCCATCAAAATATCTATTGATCTATTTTAGATGCAGAGGACAAAGCACATTGAGATCCATATGCACTACATTTGGGGCTTAGTGCATGAGAGGGTGATTTCACTTCAGTATTGCCCATCCACCGAGCAAACTCCCAACATTTTCACCAACGCTTTCATAGAGAATTCCTTCACTTACCTCAGATATTAGCTTTAGGTGATGATGGATGGTGATATGATGGTATTTATTGCAGGTTTCATCTCCATGTCGATTCTTGAGGGAATATTTTGTCCCATGAGGTTTTCCTTCTTTCCTTTGTTTATATGGACAAATAAAATTTCTAAATTATGTAATTGAGGTGACTTGAGCCATTATTGCCAATGCATACTTCATTTTAAGTGCTATACTAAGTTTTTGGATTAATGGAGGGTGTTAGAACACTAATATAACCATTATTACCTTAGTTTCACTCCTTAGTCAATTTTATTGCATTGTGCATTAATACGCTATGGTGGTGGAGTTAGGGTGCTTAGTTGGACCAATAGCTAGTCAAATTGAGGAATTTGTACCCACATGAGTACTCCATCTCAGTAAACCAGTGACATGTGCACCCTAATCATTGATTGTGTGGTCCTGTTCATTGAATGTGGACATCTTGGTTTACTAGGAGCGCTAGAGGTGAATTTTTCCCTTTCTTTGCTTTATTTGGTGCATTTAATGCCACCTAGAGGCTCTAAACCACCCACATTTCCACACCCATGCATGAAAAGGTGTAATAATTTCCACACATCATCTTAACAACATCCAATCAACAATTAGTGGTTGTTGGCCTAATTTGGAGCGTGATTGGGCCACCTAGGGGGCATTGATGCCAATTCAACAATTTTCACTTGTAAAGTTGCAATGGGATCCCAAAGCCTCATGAAACTATTATCATGTAATATAAAAGTATTACTAACATGTTTTTACGTTAGAAATTCAAAATTTAACATGTTTTCATTCACATTGTGTGTGTAAATTGTTTCTCATTTCATGGGGTTTTGCTAGTTTTGCACCAAATATGATTTGTGAGTTTATCTAACACTCCTATATCCTTACGTGGGTCAAATTTATCACAATTATTCTCTCAGAAAGAGGGAATTGACTATGAGCATAGATTTGTACCAGTGGCTAGGTACACTTCAATCAGAACCATCCTTGACTTTCCATCCAATATGAAGTTGAAGCTACATCAAATGGATGTGAAGACAACATTTCTGAATGGATTTATTGAAGAAGAGGTATTAATCAAACAACCATAAGTGATCAAGATTAATGATCAGAAAAATCATGTATGTAGACTAAAGAAGGAATTGTATGGGTTAAAGCAAACGCCCAGAGCATGGTATGGAAGAATCAATGGATTTCTAATGAGCTTAGGCATGACTAAAAGTAAAGAAGAGTCCAACCTCTACTATACAATTGAGGATGATGGAATTATGATATTATTACTATATGTAGATGATATGTTCCTAACCAGAGAAGATAAGTGTTGATGTATTTGTAACTTCGAAATGTATCCCCATATATATCTTATGTCTTGTACCCTGATGTTTATTCTGGGAAGTGTTTGTAATGTATTTGATTCATGTCATGCCCTGATGTTCCTATCGGGAGATTAAAAAATGTAAACAAGTCATGTCAAGTCATTGTGGGTAACCCTCCTATTGTTCAAGGGTTAAAGGCCCCGCAATTGCGGGGCCCTAGGGTTATTAGACTCTCCTAAAGAAGTCGGCCCTAGTGAGTTATTGTCAAGTCAAGAATTAGTATAAATAGAGAGTGAAACTCTCCATTTAACACACACTCACTCACACTCATTTGTAGCGCATAGCTAAGGAATAAGTTGCTGGGGCTAGAAAGAAAGAGGGTACTGCTGTCGGGAGATTATCTTACTATTTTGGGGATTTAATTTTGGTGATGATTCTATCTCTAAGCAAGTTGCAGGGTTTTTTCCATTTATGGTTTCCCCGAGGAAAAACATTGTGTTCATTGTCTCTTGTGTTTGATTGCTATGCTTGTTATTCTCTTAGTTAAAGATCCTAATATAATGCTACCTTATATGATAAAAATCTTACATGGTATTAGAGCTAACCCGAGAAGAAGGAAATATGTAGCTGTGGAAACTAGGGCTTCCTACTTTTTGGATCTCTCTCCACATATTTTCAGCAAAATAATGTTGGGATGACTCTCCTCTCTGGGGCGCATCTTTATGTCGAAGCAGAATCTGATTCTGACCTTTTTCATTTTTTGATCTGACACTACTCTCAAAAATTAGGGCTTTCCATAGAAGTGAATTTTTTGAGTGAGCCTAGGCTTGGATTGATCTCCTCCTCAAAATAGAAGTTTAGAGATCAAGATCAAAGTTTTTGGTTGGACAGAACTCTGTGAAAGTCAAACTTTAATATGCTATTGAACCAGCACTATAGAAATTCAATTCCAGATCTAGATCTGACATCATAACCTGGTAAGATCTAAATATTTTGTATTTCCATTTGAGGTTCTCAGTTAAAGTTGTTTCACAATACCAATCTTGATGAAAAGCTTGAGGGAGATGATAACTTCCGAGCCTCAAAGTATAGGATCTCCCTGGTCCTGGAAGAAAATGAGTTGGACTCGTATATCAATGAAGAGGTTCCAGTTCCAAAGGGAGATGAGGCTAAGGCCTTACACAAGAAGAAGTTGGTCATGGATAAGAGGATTATTGTTGATTCTATAAAGGATCACCTCATACCACCGGTGCCCTCCCTAAAGACACCTAAACCTATGTTTGATGCCCTCACCAAACTATTTGAAGGGAAGAACATAAATCGAAAGACGGCTTTGTGAAAGCAAATGAAGAATGTAAAGATTCAGAATGCAGAGACCATCCAGTATTACTTGACAAGGGTCTCTTAGATCAAGGAAAAACTGAAAGCAATAGATGAAGTAGTGGAGAATGCAGAGATTGTGATGACCACCTTGAATGGTCTTCCTAGGGCATGGAACTCTTTCATTCAAGGGATCTGTGCCAGAAAGAAGCTATTCAAGTTCAACAGACTATGGGAAGAAGGCTCTCAACAATAATTTGGGATAGCAACTCGAGAAGAAAAAATGGGAAGTGAATATCAAGCTCTCACAATCCACACCAAGAAAGCCAGAAGGGACCATCATCACTCCAAAGGTAAGAATTCACACTCTAGAAGAGATCTGTTTACTATTAGCTGTTACACATGTGATGAGAAAGGACACATATCTAAATACTGCCCTAACAAAGGGAAATCTCACAAGAAAAAGGGAAACAAGAGAATACATCATGCTCATGCTACAGAGGATGATGAACCTTCCACAAAGAGAATCATATGAGAAAGTGGCGATTCTTCAAGTGATGAAGAATATGTGCTAATATCCACTCTCACGGGAACTATCTCACATGGAAGCAATGATTGGCTTATAGATACTGGTGCTTCCAAACATATGGCGGGATTTAAAGAATCATTTATGAAACTATCTGAACATGAGTCACCTCACAAGGTGAAACTTGGAGATGACTACCAGTATCAAATAAAAGGTAGTGGTGAATTTTCCTATAAACTAGACTCTGGAAAGTCTATGAAGATGAAAAATGTATTGTTTGTAGTAGGACTAAAGAAGAACCTCCTCTGCATATCTGCATTGGATGCAAAAGGAATGAGGGTTGCTTTTGTAGATGGCCAAGTTCTTATGTGGCCAAAGGGAAAGAATTTTGATGATGCAATAGTGATTGGGGAACAAGAAGGAGGTCTATACAAATTGAAGGGCCAACCAGAACAAGCTTTGGTTCATGACTTAGTAGAACCAAATGAACTTTGGCATAGAAGGCTTGCACATGTGCATTACAGGGAATTACCACTTGTAGAAAAGTTGTTGAAGGTCTTCCAAAAATGCTGGAAAAACATGATGGTGCCTGCAAAGGATGTGCAAAAGGAAAGAACACAAAGAAGATATTTCCAAGTAGTGAGAGCAAGGCAAAAGAAATCTTGGAAATCATCCACTCTGATGTCATCCAGTTCATTAAGCGGGTATGTTTACTATGTTTCTTTCATTGATGATTTTTCTAGGAAGACATGGATATACTTTATGAAGAACAAAGATGAAGTATTCAGCAAGTTCAAGAAATTCAAAGCCTTGATCGAGAACCACTCAAAAAAGAATATCAAGATTTTTCAATCAAATAATGGCGGAGAATTCACATCGAATGAATTCAAATACTTAAGAAAATATTTAGGGATTAAGAGGGAGTTAACCACTCCATATAATCCATAATAGAATGGAGTTACAGAAAGGAAGAATAGAATGATCATGGAAGATGCAAGGGCCATGCTTCATGATCAAGATCTCCCCATGCATCAATGGGAAGAAGCTGCTAGAACAACAGTGTATGTACAGAACCGTACTCCACACAGAGTACTCGAGAATAAGACACATGAATAAGTCTTTTCAGGAAAGAAACTAGAAGTCAACCATCTCATAATATTCGGCTATCTAGTGTACATACACATTCTGAAATAAAAGAAGACAAAGTTATATCCTTAAGGAAGGAAGGGTATATTTGTGGGATACTCTGAAAGTTCGAAGGCTTACAGAATATACTTCCTAGGATTCAAGAAGATTGACATCAACATGGATGTAACATTTGACGAAGACTCAGCTTACAACAAATCCAAAAAGAGACCTGCTGAAGAACCTGAAGAAACAGAAGCACCCATAATTCATGACACAACCATGAATGAAGAATATCAAGAAGGAGATTGAGAAATATAAGAACCTCAAGAACCTATAGATCCACCTCAGGAGAAGAATCCTCACAAGAGGAAACTTTCTTGGGTACAAGAAGCTATACAAGGTGCAAAAATATATGGGGCTCCAGAAGAATCACATAGAGAAAGGAAAAGAACCAGGTTTTGTTCCAGTTATGTAGCCTTATTATGTGATTTAATTGAAAAAGAACCTTCCAACTATGAAGAAGCGATAGAAATGAAAGAATGGAAGGATGATATGATCAAAGAGTACCATTCGATCATGAAGAATGATGTTTGGGATGTTGTCCCAAGACCTGCGGGGAAGTCTGTGGTGACTTCCAAATGGATCTACAAGATCAAGCATGCTGTAGATGGCAGTATAGAAAAATATAAAGCAAGATTCGTGGCTTGTGGCTTCTCCCAGAAAGAAGGAATAGATTATGAAGAAAATTTTGCACCCCTAGCGAGATACACTTCCATAAGATCAGTACTTGCTATGGCTACAGTGATGAAATGGAAGATACACCAGATGGATGTCAAGACTGCTTTGTTGAATGGTGTAGTGGAAGAGGAAGTGTATGTGGATCAGCCACTCCATTTTGAGACACGTGACAGGGAGACTCATGTGTGTAAATTGAAGAAATCCCTGTACGGTTTGAAATAAGAGTCCAGGAAATGGTACGACAGAATTGATGGCTTTCTATCCAGTTTGGGATTTACCAAAAGTAAAGAAGATTCCAACCTCTACTACAAGGTTGAAGAAGGAAATCCCATGATACTCCTAATATATATAGATGATCGGTTTGTAACAGGTATGGATGGAATGATCACTGATACGAAGAGAAAGCTTGGTGTCGAGTTCAAAGTGAAGGACTTGGGTATGATGCATTATTTTCTAGGCATGGATGTGGCGCAGAATGCAGATGGAATATTCCTCGGACAAGGAAAGTATGCAGTAGAGATCCTAAAGATATTTGGGATGATGGAATGCAAGGCCATAACCACACCTATGGCATTGAACCTGAAGCTATTGAATGATGCTTCAACTGAGTTAGTTGATGCCATGGTGTATCGTCAGATGATTAGGTCCTTGATGTACCTATCGAATATGAGACCAGATATTTGCTTTCTATGAACACCTTGAGCCAATTAATGACAAATCCGAGACATCTTCACTTGATTGCTGCAAACCATATTTTGAGGTACCTAAAGGGTACAGTTGATTATGGGCTCAAGTATAAGGCTGATCAGAAGATTAACCTATAGGGTTATGTTGATTCAGATTGGGCATGTAGTGCCATTGATAGGAATAGCACTTCAGGGTGTTGCTTCAGTATGGGATCAGGTGTGATCTCTTGGTTTAGCAAGAAGCAATCTTGTGTGGCACTGAGTACAATTGAAGCAGAGTATGTCGCAACCTATTCATCTAGTTGTGAGGAAGTATGGCTAAGGATGCTACTGTCTGATCTATTTGATCTCCAATTAGATGCTACTTGTATATATTGCGACAACCAAAGTTGTGTGAAGTTGTCGGAGAACCCGGTGTTCCATGACAAGTTGAAGCATATCAAGGTCAAGTATCACTATATCAGGGATATGGTGCAGAGAAGAGCAGTGAAGCTCTAGTATGTTGCGATGGATGAACATATAACTGATGTGTTGGTGAAGCAATTGGCAAGAGTGAGTTTTGAGTACTTCAGGGAGAAGCTTGGTGTTCTCTAGATAGACATTCCTCCCAAGAGGAAGTAACGAGTATGTGATGTGCCTTTCTGACATGGTGAGAGGATTGGTTCCTTCTATGGTCATATGTAAGTGTTGTGCACTTCTGACATGGTGAGAGGATTGGTTCCTTCCATGGTCATATGTAAGTGTTGTGCCCTTCTAACATGGTGAGAGGATTGGTTCCTTCCATGGTCATATGTAAGTGTTGTGCCCTTCTAACATGGTGAGAGGATTGGTTCCTTCCATTGTCAGATGTATGTGATGATCCCGTATCCAACATGAAAAAGGGATGTCTCTATGAAGACACATCTAGTATGAAAAAGGACTAGCTCTGTGTAGATCCCACATCCAGCATGAAAAAGGTCCGACTTTGTGAAGACACATCTAGTATTAAAAAGGACTAGATTTGTGTAGATCCCACATCTAGTATGAAAAAGGACTAGCTCTCTGAAGTCGCATTCAGTATGAAAAAGGACTGGCTCTATGTAGATCCCACATCTAGTATGAAAAAAGACTAGCTCTGTGAAGACACATCAAGTATGAAAAATGTCTGACTCTGTGTAGATCCCACATCCAGCATGAAAAAGTGCAGTCTTTGTGAAGACACATCTAGTATGAAAAAAGACTAGCTCTATGTAGATCCCACATATAGTATGAAAAAGGACTATCTCTGTGAAGAAACATCCAGTATGAAAAAGGACTGGCTCTATGTAGATCCCACATCTAGTATGAAAAAGGACTAGCTCTATGAAGACACATCCAGTATGAAAAAGGACTAGCTTTGTGTAGATCCCACATCTAGTATGAAAAACGACTAGCTCTGTGATGAGACATCCAGTATAAAAAAAGGACTGTCTTTGTGTAGATGCCACATCTAGTATGAAAAAGGACTAGCTCGCTGATGATACATCAGGTATGAAAAAGGACTTTCTCTCTATATGTACATCCAACATGAAAAGGGGTTGGCTCTGTAGAACTTCCTATGATGATAAGAATCAATAGATAGCACCCATGATGATGAACCAGTGATGATCCAGATTGAGTGATGATCTAGATCCAGTGATGATGATCTAGATCCCGTGATGATGATCTAGATCCCGTGATGATGATCTAGCAATGATGATTCAGATCAAGATGAAGATGACTTGAATATGAAGATAAATTGAAGACGAAGATGACTTGAATATGAATATGATGAGAACTCATTAATGATCCAGATGATACAGAGATGAAGACCCGTGCTAATAAATTGTGTTGAGAGAATACCTTCCTAGTTAAGAGGGAGTGTTGATGTATTTGTAACTTTGGAATGTATTCATCTATATATTTTATGTCTTGTACGCCGATGTTTATTCCGGTAAGTGTCTAT
>LPNX011036920.1:134144-214192 GCA_001517045.1 Pseudotsuga menziesii | reverse complement strand
ATCCCTGCAAACCAGCTCTCTCAGAAGTGTCATCCCTGCTAGCTTAGGTTGTCGTACTGTAGCGGCTTATAGCGTGTTGTTTGTCTGAGAAAAGTAAGCGGACAAATGAGTCACTAAGATTGTGATGCGGTTTATTTTGATATTTATATATTAGATAAAATATTTATTTATATTATATTTATTACACCATTCACTCAAACCTAGTTGCTACTTCTTGCGAGTATTATTAAAAGTGGAGGGTATAAATAATTAAACTAATTATTTTTCTGTGTTGATATTAGAAATTCTTTTAATATTTGATTAGAATTAGCTAAACTCAATTATTGGTTTTGAGCTTTGCAAATGGATTTACATTATGAGTTACCATTAAAAGTTTGTGGTGTTTCTTTTTTGGCAACTTTTTTTAGTTTTGTGTAGTGTATGGTAATCCATAAATTCTGTAATGTTTTTATAGCTGAGCAATTTCTTAAATTTTTGAATTATCAAGATATAGCCATAAAAATTGTAGGGCAGCTTATCTATTACATGATAAATACAATATCTACTAATTTCACATTTAAGTTACTCACATTTTGATGCATGTTGTTTGTTTGTTGTTAGTAATATATAATATGATTATGAGGACATGAATCAATATTATAGTCCTTACCTAAATCTTTTAGAACTACACAAATTTCTTTGTAATTGCATGGGTAAATTATTTGACATTAGTAGAAGAGTATCACGTGGCAATCAAAAAGACAAATAAATAAATGAAAAACTCATACTTCTTGGCCTATGTGACTATAATGATAAATAATAAATAAGCAATTGCAATTACATATAGATAAATCTTGCATATCTTAAGAACTATGTCATTGTTGTGTTTGGCGTACCATTAATTAGCTTCAAGTTTACAAGTTGTTGGGGCTAATAATAGTATGTTAAAATCACCAAGCTAGGGCACACATTACTTGTCAATCCATGAATGTTTCGTTTTCAAGACTACTCCTAAAGTATATACAAATACAATTTCCTTATGATGTTGTATGAAATACTAAATGCAATGCAACTAGTGAAATAAAGTGACATGTGTATGTGTGTGCATGATTGTTGTTAAACATGATGTGGGGTTACTATGGATTCATGAGCTTCTATTTATATTCATGGTTTAAAATCTCACGAGAATGCATGGATCGTAACATTATTAGCAATATAACACAATAAAGCATTATGGCATGAAATTGATACTAACTCTTCATATTGAATTTTTATTTTTTATTTTTGTTGAAAACAATTGGTGAAGATGAATGCTTGGATGATCATCATGACTATGTTAACAATGGACTAGAGAATAGATTTGGATGATAATGGTGATCAATCAAATAAATATGATGAAGAAGCTCTATTTGATGAAGATGATGATCATGATGTTGGTGGTGGTAGCTACTAATGTTTCTTTTCTCAATTGTACATATATTGTTTCCTTTATTATGATCCAAATGCATACTACATTATGTGTCCATATTGATTTATATCATGGATTGATGTCAACATACTAACCATTACTAAATCTTCATTTCTTTATATATATATATATATAATGGTTTCTATGAGAGGTTGTGGATTTAATGATATTTACTTTCACTTCTTTTGATGAAGGATAATAATGATTTTATTGGTAATAGTATTATATTGTAATTTTTTTATATTGGATCTAATGGAACTAATGCTTTTTACTTTCACTTTATGAATGTTTTAAAGGTTCATGAACAATTGTCCTTTCATACAAAATTTTAACTATACAATCTTCTTACACAATCACATGGAATAAGGAAAAAATTAAATGAACCCAATCATTGAAGCATCATCAACACATCAAGCTAAAGCACCTGCAAAGAAACTTGAAATAAGAAATCAATAACATATAATCTCAAAACAACATCATCAATCCGTGAAGCATCATCAATCACTCAAATCATTTAATCTTGCCACGATTAAGCATCATTAAGTACTCAAATCATTTAATCATGCCACCATCAAGTATCATCAAAACTACCATTAGAGGAATTTTGGGGTCTAAAATGGGCCTCCTAAGGAAAATAATAAAAAAATAGTTAAAATAATAAAATAATAGTTAAAATAATAAAATAATATTGATTAATTTTAGAGGAAGAAAGAAAAAACTACCTTTTGTGTTCGTATTTTTGACATATCTCCCTATGTTTTTACTCAAATTTCGATCGGGAGCGCTCGTTGGATGCGGAATTTGATTCCGCATCCAACGAGTACCCACACTACATAATTTTTACGGATCCCGCTACCCCAAAAACAAGAAATACCTGAAAAAAATGTGATGATGATGTCATCATCACGTTTTTTCAGGTATTTCTTGTTTTTGGGGTAGTGGGGTCCGTCAAAAGTATGCAGTGTGGGTACTCGTTGGATGCAAAATCAAATTCCGCATCCAACGAGCTCTCTCAATCGAAATTTGAGTAAAAACACAATGAGATATGTCGAAAATACGAACAAAAAAAGTAGTTTTTTTTAATGACAAATATGTCAATTCAACCATTATGGTTGACTTATTTTATTGAAATTCTATTGGTTCTTGAATTCCAACTCACAAAAACTTATTTTGGCACGTTTTCTTATAAGGCCCATTTTAGACCCCAAATTTCCTCTAATGCCATACAATTCTAAATATCAATTCAATCTACATGCATATATTCACTTGTATTTGTAAGTGCCAAGTAGAATTTTGTTGTACTTGGGTGCACTCTTTGTTGAGGTCAAAACCTATTTTAGTTTAATTTTGTTGAGTCTCTTCATAAAAGGGTGGAATTGCAAGAAATCATTATTTAGCTTAGTGATTGTTATGTTTATTAGTGGAAAAAATCAATGGCTTGGTAGATTTGCTAAACACTCTAGCTCTCTCCTATGTCAACAACATTGTGTGGTCAACAAGAAAAGACTCACTCATATTATAAAATGTGAAAAATAATAGCAATACACTATTGATATTCTTCATCTTGAATCATAATTCTAGCAGTATGAGATACAACAAAAAAAAAGAAAAAAAATGGAACTTGCTCATGTTTACATAAATACTCATTTTGTGATTCATTTAAATGGCTTACACATAATCATGCCACTTTAAAATCACATAAGAAATTAGTGGTCCCTTGTCAAAAGAAAATGAATATGAAGTGGTCACCCGCATCAGAAAATTAGAAGTGGTCATCCATAACAAGAACATAACCTTCCTTCGATATGACAAGGAAGTGATTGTTCACATTCTCTATCCCTTGAATCCAATCTAGTATGAGATTGATGGGTTCTTAAAAGAAGGTTCTTTTTAGCCTACTCTAGTGCAAAGTATGAACTTCCAAGATTGTGATTGAGTGTGCCATTTGAAAGATCAATGTTTTGATCTTCATCCTAGTAAGCATTGTGGAAAGCACACTCATTCTTCAGATAGATGCTTCATGCTAAGAAATCCTACAAGAGAGAAGATTGATTATGGGTGTATTGCTTACTAGAATTGGTCATCACCAACCAATAATATTCATAAGGCATACCAAAGAATTCATTCTTGAGGAATGACACATCTTACGGTTGATAAATTATCTTGTCCTCACCTTTTTCTAGAAAAGGGTTATAACTAAAGGTTAAAAACAAGAAAGTGAGAACAAGAGACACATAACAAGTGAGATTGAAGAAATTTTAGAGCCATAAATAGAATATTGTGGTAGTTACCATAACCTTAACCAATAGTCACCTAGCTAGGGTGAGATCTATAGAACTAAAAAATATAAAATCCATGTTCCATTAACTTTGATTTGGTTTGTCATAATTATTATTTGTAATCAGAGGGGGGGTGAATCAGTATAAAGTGCAAATTATAAAAATTTTCATTTACAAATTCTCCTCTAATTTATGTTTTAATAAAAACAATAAAATACACTAGTCAACAAATAATTTGTATACTATCTTTGTGTGTTTGTGTGTAAAATTTATGATTACAATGAAATATAAGAGACAACTCTTAATATTTCATATTCTTAGCTAGATATCATTAGTGTTTAATCCAAATTCACAACAGTAGCATATGCAGAATCATGCAAAGAAAAATAATCATAAGATAGACATAGTATTTATCTTAGGAAACCTTCAAGGGGAAGAAAACCCATCAAAACTTCCTCTATATAGATCTATAAGATGAAACCCCAAAAGAAAGTATTCTCCTTCTTCTTTGTATGTCTCTCTCTCTCTCTCATATGTGCTACACAAGTGTGTGTATGTATGTTGTAATGAGGAGAAAAGATCCTCTATTTATACACTTTAAGTCACTTGACTTTTATCCTAACAGGTTAGCCCACTAAACTGGCTCGACCGACTTCACCTAAGAAGAATCAAAACAATATTATATTATAATCATTAGGGTACTATTGACCCAACTTACAATGGAGGCTTTACCTCATGACTCTATGATGACTAATTAAAATAATAACATCTCTATGGATGAATAGAACATCTCCTTGGGGTACATCAGTAAAATAAATTTACAATATCGTTTGAAGTTACAATATTTCAATACCCCACCTTAACGAGAAGGGTATTCTACTAACAACAACATCATCAACTATATGAGTAATGAGAGATAACATCTTCAATAGTATAAAGGTATACATCTATACGTCATAAGAAGTTTTAAAAAATCATCAGTAACTGGAACAGTTACTCTTCAATATCTTTAGTACTAGAACACCATCTTCTACAACACTCAGTCTTCATCTTCTGCAACACTTGATCACTTGATCCTTTTGTGACAACAATTCAATCTTCTTGATCTTTTGCAGCGGCACTTTTATCTTCTCAATCCTTTGTAACAACACTTCGATTTGCTCGATCCTTTGCAGCAACACTTCAATCTTCTCGATCCTTTGTCACAACACTAGCTACACTACACATGATCTCTTTTTGGGATTTTCAATCCCCATCACTTTAGGACATAGTTGTGAGGATGATATAATCCTCATTAGCCTACTCGCCCTTAATGAGGAGGGTCCATAGTATCAACCATCTCGATTGTCTCAAATGAATGCATGACCTCATCATCCGCAAGGGTGCATAATAGACCATCCTCAACTTCTTAGAGATAGGACCACTCCAAGTGAGTGTTATACTATGACATTTACATGTGCATGTAGGAATAATCTCCATGCGAGAGCATGATCTACAACAACAGATCTCGTGTGCACCTAAATGTAGGACCTGGCATCTGTAAGTAATCATCATAGAGCATCCTCATCTTCAAATAAAGGACCAATCCTAAGCCAGTGTTATTACATGGCATCTACAAATGAATGTAGGTACACTCTCCATGTGAGAGCATTTTCTACAACTTCATAACTCGTCCGCACCTAAATACAAGATTTTTCATTCATAAGGGCTCATCATAGAGCATCCTCAACTTCAAATCTAGGACCACTCCGAAGCAGTTGTTATTCTACAAAATATACAAATGAATCTAGCTACACTCTCGATGTGATATATCGTCTTGCAGGACTATCCTTAGCCGGTAAGATCTAGGACCTCTCTCAATAGAAGAGTGTTATTATCTAGAAGACCATCCTCAAAAGAGGATATTATCATCCATAAGTGAATGCCAAACCTTATTAGCATCTACAGGTGCACTTGGCCTCTTTTGTACAAGAGCATCACTTCCATCCCAAAATCAATGAAAATATTATCATCACTCTGCCTTCCTAGGAAGGGTCCATATCATAAACCTTCTCCCCCTTTTTTCGATCAAGGTTCATATCTATGACCTATTATTCCTTTCTAAGGAGAGTCCATATCTTCGACTTATTCCTTCTTTCCAAAGAGCACCCATTTCTTCATTGTTCCTTCTTGCAAGGAAATTGTGTAGTATCATCATTGTTCTTCCTTAAGAGGAAACTACTTTTGGACTACACCAATATTATCATGGATATATTAAAAAATTACTCCAGATAGAGGCTTGGTCAACACATAAACAACTTGCTCATCGGCGCTCACATAATGGATATTTATAGCACCCTTTTGTACTTATCCCTTATATAAAAATATCGTATTTATATGTGCTTTGATTTATAATGGAGCACAAGATTCTCTGTCATCTCTATACAACTCTGGTGGTCACAAAGAACCACTGTGGTATCCAAATCCATGTCAAATATACCTTACATCAGTTTTTGAATCCATATCGCTTCACAACTAGTGGAGCAAGCTTCTATGTACTCTGCTTCACTTGTGATAAGAGAAACCCTATATTATTTCTCGCTAAACCATGAGATCATGGTGGAACCCAGAAAATAACATCCACTTGAGGGTCTCTTTCTCTCTGCAACACTTTCTTCCCAATCTAAATACGTACATCCATATAATCTATAGTCATGATCTATAACATAGTATATAGTCTAAAGTATATCATACCTTTTAGGTACCTCATCACATGCTTTTCATCTATCAGGTGAAACCTTCTAGGTTTAACTAGATATTGACTTAAGGTGTTCGCAACAAAGCATATATATGGCCTTGTATTCATCAGATACATCAAAGACCAAATAATATATCCGTATTGAGTCATATCCGCTACCTCTCATGATTCATCAACTAACAACTTTAGGTTGGTGTCCATGGATTTACAATCCAACATATCAAATCTTTTGAATATTTCTACTGCATACTTTCCCCTATTCAAAAATATTCCTTCTAGGATTTGCCACACTTCTAGTCCGAGGAAACAATGCATCAATCCAAGATATTTCATCTCGAATTCTTCAACTAGCTTCTTATTGCAATCTATAATATGTTTCTCATTTTTAGCAAGACATATATCATCCACATACAACAATAGTATGGCAGGTTCATCATCCATAACCCTAGGGTAAAGGTTAGGGTCTACTTTACTCTTAGAAAGGCCCAAGCTTATCAAGAAGTTATCTATTATTCCACACCAAGCTCTAGGAACTTTCTTCAGTCCATACATATCCTTTTTTAGCTTACATAAATGAGTCACTTCGTCTTCGACTTCAAATCCTTGTGGTTGTTTGACGTATACGTATTTATCAATCACACCATTCAGGAAGGATGCATTTACATCCATATGGTGTATATCCCACTTCATCATGGAATAAATTGACATGATGGTTATGATGGAAGTGTACCTTGATACTGGAGAAAATGTCTCTTCATAATAAATCCCCTGTTTCTCAGAGAATCCTCTAGGAAAAAATATTTCCCTGTATTTTTCAATACTTCCATCAGCTGCATGTTTTATGTTGTAGATCGATTCGAAGATACCACACTCTCATTTTATGGTTTGGGTACTATATCCCAAACATCATTCTTCATTATTGACTAGTATTCTTTTGTCATTTCCTCCACCCATTTTTTCTTATGTGTAGCTTCCGCGTAGCTGGTGTGTTCTTGATTTACAAGATGACACATCAAAGATACATAACTGGGGAATGGATTTGATCTCTTTATTTTTCTTGTGGAGCCTTCTATAGCTCCATACTTTTCTTCTTCTTATATCATTTCTCTTACCCAAGAATATTTTCTCTTTCAAGACATATCCATAGTAGCAAGTTCCTGAGGTTCTAGCATATCATGAACTTATAATGCTACTATTTAAGGAGAGGGTTCAACTTCTATCTTTTTTGGGAGTGCATCCCCTTCATGTACTTATTTAAGGCGACACCTTATGTGTTTCTTAAGATTTGTTTCTTCATCAAATTTCACATCCCTACTAATCTCTATATGATGGAATCCTCAAACGCATATCCCGGAGGCTTTGGAGACTTCACAATATCCAACAAATATTTCCTTTTTTCCTGAAGGATCCAACTTGGTTTTCTAATATTTAATAATATGTACATATACGAAAAAACCAAATATCTTGTGATGTCTCACTTCAGTATTCTTTCATGTATACATTTCTTCAGGTGCCTTGAATCCAAGAGCACTATGAGATAATCTATTATGTACATACACAATTGTTCTTGTTGCTTCATCCCATAGATGCATGGGAAGTTCTTGGTCATGAATCATTGTTTTCACTTGGTGTGCCTAGGTTCCACCTATTTCAGTTTCCATGGTGATATCTATGAGCAGACCCACGACGTTGCCATGGGTTCTCTACTTTGCCCAGTTGTAGCGAACCTTTTCATGGAACATTTTGAATAGGAAGCCATCAACACCTTCGCTTACAAACCACAACATTGGAGACTGTACATTGATGACACCAATTTTATCTCGCCCCATGGAGGGACTTGCTTGACCATTTCCTTACACACATGAATAACCAATTTGAACACATTAAATTCACCATGGAAATGGAGGACAATAAGAAGCTCCCCTTTCTATATGTTCTTATCACTAGGAACGAAGACGGGTCGCTAGCACATCAAGTATATCACAAGAAAATACACACCGAAAAATACATCGATGCATACTCTCATCATCACCCAGCTCAAAATATCAGTGTCCTTAATACCCTAGACACAATGGATAAACGGATTTCTAATCCTGCTCACCTAGACCAAGAACTAAAACACCTAAAAGATGTTTTCATTAATAATGGTTATAACAATAAATAGATTAGAAACACCATAAGAAAAGAACTTATGACAAAACAAAAAACTAAACAAGACGATATCTCTAAGACCATTAATCTACCCTACATATAAGGGACCACAAACAGAATTGCCAACATCCTTCGAAAAAAACAATTAAAGGTCACTTTCTCCCCCCTGAACACTTTACGTAGCTTCCTTGACCATGCAAAATATCAAGACGACCCCAAGAGAAACAAAGGGGTCTACTCTATCCCTTGCACTTGTGGAAAAGTTTATATCGGTGAAAGAGGTCACTCTATCCAACTAAGGTTAGAAGAGCATAGTGCCGACATTATCCACAAACACACTAAAAAATCGACACTGGCTGAGCACTCTGTAACTTGCAAACACCACATTTGCATAGAAGACGCAAAGGCTATCATCGGTGTCAATCACTACACCAAAAGGTGTGTCACGTAAGCCATTCAAATTGAGAAACATCCTCTAAACATTAATAGGGATGATGGGTGGAAACTAAGCAAAACTTGGTTGCCTATCATTTCTATATTAAAAAAACAAACACAACTAAAACACCACTAATAAAAATCACATTCAATAAATTTATGACATCTACAACTTAATTAAGACTTTTTCATCAAAACCCTAATCTATTCTTATTTACCTTAGAACCTAACCCTTTTCAAAATTAAAACATTAAACTATTTTATATAAAAAAAAACCTATAAAATTTCTGCATTTTAAATATAAACAAACTTTTGCACTCTTTCTATTATTAATAGTGTAAAAAATATTGAAACCGTAATTATAAAATAAATTTAATTAAATATTTAAAAAAACTTTATATTAAAAAATTAAAAAGAAAATTTATAATAAATATTTTAATAAAAATCTTAATGGAATATTTTAATTAAAATTTTTTATTAAGAAACTTTTAATTAAAATTTAAAATAAATATAAAATACTTTTTTATTTTAACCTATGATTCACTACAAGTCCGTGGGTGGGCAGAACAAGTGGTAAAGTGAAATTGTTGAAATTGGTTGTAAATGGAAGGTCTTGTGTTTGAATCTCCCCAAATTTACTAGTGCGCCATGGTTCGGGCCATGTGGATGCACCCAGGGGTATAGTGGTAGCGGGATTGGATCCCTGGACCCCGTGTCACATGAGTACCAGCCCGTCCCCAGTTGTCGATTGCCCTAGTTACAAAAAAAAGAAAAAAAACCTATGATTCACTACAAAACAAACCTAGATCACTAATTGAATTAAAGCCTTTCTTAATAAATACAAATAAAAAAACAAATCAAAATATTTTTACACCTTAAACTTTATATTATAATGTATAAATCATTATATTTTTTTCAAAAATAAAAAAATTATTTAATAAAATATAAATCATTTAATTTGTAAAATAAAAATTCAATTAATGGAAAATAGAACTCTTTTTTAATTAAGAAAACCATTTACACACCAACAAGAAACCTAGAAACTTACCCTACAATCTTTCCTCACCGCACGACTATTAAAGGCAAGGAAAAAAACCTTCATTGTATCTTCTGAGGATGGACTGAACTATTCTTCCAGGAATGTCGAGGATTTCCAACCACCACTACAAGATTCCACATTTCAACAAAAAAATGACTGCCTATGAAAGCGTTAAAAAAAAACTATCTTTCTTTCTGTAGCACCATTTTGTTGGGGATTGTAGGGAAGTGAATTCCAGCTTCCTTGTAGAATACTGCAAATTATTTTGAAGTATATTTCCACCATCATCTGATCTCAGTGTCTTGATTGTTCTTTCTGAATTGTTCTCTAACAAGGATCTAAATTGCTTGAATTTCCTAAACACTTCACTCTTGGTCTTCAATAATTATTGTTGCGGAGATTAATTGTCTAATGAAATAAAGAGTTAAAATTCCCAAAACATAAATTTTCAACTCGAGGAAGTCTTTTATTTCAAAGCTATTGTGCAATATCTATGAAAGGACAATTTCTACCTAACACGATTAAACTATTGGTATCAAATCAAAAATATTTGTAAACTAGAGCACACATTATTAAAAGTAAATCAAATCTGTAACATATTAATAAAATCACACTGTGAATCTAAAAGAAAAATCAACTCTTACGAAGCAAGATATAACTACATAAATTTGAAAGAAAAGCTATGTTGGCCAACGATCTATCAAAACGAATTAAGAGGAAAAAAACTATGATAAGTCTAATGAATGAAATCATGAACTAAATAATAAACAAATCTAAATAATACCACACTTACAATCAACACTACCGGCATTTTCTCAAGGAAGAGGGTCGTTCTTCCTCTGAGCATATCTGGATCTCCACAATCAAGGTCTACAACTCAAAAATTAAGAAAGTTCCAGCATCTATTATCATAATGAAAGTATTACAATAGAGTTTGAATCAAATTCTAAAACATAGCATTACTTGATATCCTCTCCTACCAACCACATACATCAGAATGATTACATATTTATAAATAAGATTCTCTCAAGAGAATGAGAAACCGAATCCCCAACTTGTGATGTCTTTCAAAAAAATTTGCTAATTTGAGAAGTGGCCATAACTACATATCTGGAAAATATCGTCATGAAGAACCACCAGTATCTCTCAAAATGTATCTTTTTTTGGCAATTTCCTCACCTATCAGGTAATTGAGGCCGTTAAGCACAAAACCTATACCCCATATTTTTTATATTCTTCTCCATCTGCCCACAAATGGCGACGCAAATCAATGTTTTCTTATCTCGCATGCGTTTTTTTGTTAAAGTTGTTTGATCACGAGTTGGAGGCTGTCATGTTGGACTTGAGCATGATTTGAAATCACAAATCCACATACTCAATCCTACGAATTAAACCATGTTGTGAATCTCCATGGGGACGTGTGCTATTATGCCAACTTTGAGGCTTGAACCATGAGTGTTGTTGATGTTAATATGAAAAAATCACTCCACAAACCATCATTAGTAAAATTATGCACAATACTCTTCAATTCATCAAAAATAAAGGAAATAATCATTATTAACCACCAAAGCATCAATTGGAGTAATATAGTATTTTACGGGAAGGGACATCAAATGAATGGAAAATGAAGTGATAAATGGATAATAATAGTAAGAAGATGGATGAAATAAATGTCAATAAGTTATGAAAATATAGACAAATCCGTGACCCAACATCTCCCCCAAACTGAGCTTGTTGCATGTCCTCATGTAACCCAAAACCTGTGTAGCATCCAAACTACAAAGACTCGTGCAATTGTTGTTTTCATTTTACCATGCATAGTGACCAAAACCAATCTACTTTCCCAGTGATGATGCTAATGGAATATGATGCTTCTTTCCAAAGAATAATTGAGAACTTCTTCAAATAGTAGTTGTTGCATTTCTCCTTCAAAGGTATCCCTAAAGTGACTTCTATCGATTCTGGTGGAGATTAAACAATTAGCAAAAAAATTTAGCAAAAAAATTAGCGGAGAATTTCAGCGGTGTTTAAGCCATTTAGCGGAGAATTTAGTGGAAGATTTGGCTGAGTTGCAGCCATTTAGTGGAGATTTTCGTCGAAAATTTGGAAGATTTGCAGCCATATAGTAGATATTTTAGAGAAAAAATTAGCGTTGTTGCAGCAATCAAGCACGAAATTTAGTGGAGTTTCAACAAGAAAGCGCTAAATTGAGTAGAGTTTTAGCAAATAGAATAGAAAAAATTCTGAAGTAATTTTCTCCCAAATGACGAACTAGGTTCAAATAAACATTTGCAAGAAGGTTTTTTCTATTCCAATGCATCTACACCCCAAAAATCATAGATACTCACATCAAGGATTTTGAGAGAAATGGAAATTGGCTATAGGTAATGATGGTCATTTTCTCAAAAACCGTGCAACATTTTTAGCTGAAACTTGGTGATTATATTCCCCTTACCACAATTCTTCTTCAAACCAAAAATCATGACAATTCATTTCACCGATCCCAACATATAAGAAAATAAACCATGTATAAACAAATAAGCCACTACGGGTGTTTCAGGTGGTGTGTCGGAAAAATTCCTGAACCAATATCTCACAAAATACAAACTGGGTTTGGCTGAAATTTTTCAATCATGTTTTCACTATTCCAATGCATCTACACACCAAAAACCATAGATACCCACATCACGTATTTCGATTAAAATGAAAATAATATGTAGGTGATTATGGTTGTTTTTTTCGAAATCTATGAAGAATTGTTTCTTGAAAATGGGTGAGTATCTACCTCTTATCACACTTATTTTTCTCACCAAAAATAAAATCAATCTGATGTACGAATTTTGAGATATAGAAAAAATGGTTGTAGTTGTTGTATCAACAAAAAAGTGACTACACATGTTTAGTTAGTGTTTCAGCAAACTTCCTGAACCAATAACTAACAAATGACAAACTGGGTTCAACTGAAATTTTTGTAGGCACGTTTTCACTCGTCTAGTACATATCCACACTAAAAATGAGAGATACACACATCACAGATTTTGAAAAAAATGCAAATTAGTTGTAGGTGATGATGGTCATTTTCTTGAAAACTGTGCATTAGATTGGGATGAAACTTACCGGAATTGTTCATCATAATATTATGAATTTCTTGTTGAAAAGTAATAAGAAACCAATTCACAGTTTGTGATATATACTCAAATAAAATTATGCACTTTTATAGTTCCGAATGAGTAAAAAAACTATGTTTGCAGGATTGATTTGTTGGAAAGGGTTTTGGACACACTAGTTGCGCAACATCACAGATGTCGCGCAAGCAAAAAAGACACCACACAAGAGGAATATTGGTGCGTAAGAGAAGAATATAATATTTTGTATATTTTGAGTTACCCTTTTGTACTTTGGACCATATTTTATGGATATTGGTCATTATTTTGTAGATTGAGTTAGGAATTGGTTAAGAGTTGGTTAGATGTGGACCATGAATGTAAAGGTGCAAGCCTATAAATAGAAGTAGAATTGAAAAATGTATATAGATAAGAGAATATTTATACAGAGACTGAGACGAAGATAGATATGAGAAACTGAGTGAACTTGTTGAATTGTTGATTGTTTGGAATCTGTGGATTGTTGTGCAGAAGTAACATGACAAGATGCGTGTTGATCTGAACTGTTGTTTCTTTATCTTTTTCTGTCTTACTGTTTCTTCAATCCAATGATGAATGATTATTGAATGTGCGACATATGATGTGATGTTTTTTTATTCTAAATGATGTTATATTTCTAGATCTGTTTCTGCATAAGTATGCTACTGTGATTATGCATGACTGACACATGATGAATGGTCATGTTAGTTGTTGAGTAATTGGTCTGATCTATTTGATAATTTAATGGATTTTCGATGCACACAGTCCTCCTCTATACCACAGAAACTTGGTTCCAACATCTCTCCCTTGAACATCATGGGTAAGACTTCATCCGCTTCATGGGTGTTACTGGGTAGGGTAAAACCTGTCTGGGCTAGTGCTTAGTGAGATCATGGTGAGTTGGGTGTTGACAGAGAGGGAACCCCTGTTGATAGGGTTTTCTAGAAGGGTTCCACCAACAAATGGTTCCATTGTCAAGACCTCATCGCAACTGAAAGGAGGATTTGTGACAACCAACGAGACTAGAAATTCAAGATTGGTTTGATCAAAATATATGATAATTTGCTAAGGCAGAAAACAAGAACCCTGTACTGAAAATGAACACATGGTTGGAGAGGTACATACACGACAGTCCAGGTCCAAAGCAAGTAGTTCAAAATCTTAAGAAAAAGGTAGTTTTTCCTCATAAACAGTAGTCTCATCCAGTGTTAGAGAAAAAAAATCAGGATAAACAAAAGAAGAAGGTGGAAGTTGAAGAGGTGAATAAAAGTATGCAGAATTTCAACCTTGAAAATGAATTAGGCAAAATCAAGATCCCTATGCTTTTCACTGAGTTGATGAAGAATCCTTCTTACAAAAATTCAGTTCTGAAAATGATTGGTTCAGCAAACAGTCAAGTTCCCTCTGACACAGTGAATTTACAAGAGGAAAGTCCTAAAATCTTTATTGGTTCAGCCTTGGCAGAAAAAACTGAAAATGAGGCAAGTGCATCACCTCCTTTTTACATTGCACTGACTAGTCATGAGAAGATGATACATTATTTCCTTTTGGATTTAGAAGCATCTCATAACCTAGTGTCAAAAGCTGTCATGGAGGCTTTAGGTTTGAGCATAACAAAACCTTACCATGACTTGTATGCTTTTGATTCATGAGCTGTAAAATGTTTAGGAGTGATAAAAGATATGGTGGTTAGTTTAGCTCAACTACCAATGAAGAGTATGATTATGGATGTGGTAATAGCAGACATTACACCTAAATTTGGACTGCTCCTTTCTATATATTGGGCCAAGAAGGTTGGTGGAACTCTACAGATGGACTTAACTTATGCTACCATTCCTGTATTTGGAGGAGAAAATAGAAGGTTATATAGAGAGTTACAATTTGCTTATATTGTGACAGATGACAAGAACCCTACAATTCATCCCTTGTATGCTGTTGACAAGGATTTCAGTACTTGTAGGTTGCATTTTAGTGATGATAATGATACTGCTGGTATATTATAGGTTGAAAAAGAAAATCCAGTCAAATACACTAGGGAACAAGAAGATGAACTTTGGCAAATGTATTTTGATGGATAATCATGTAAGGAGGGTGCTAGAGAAGGGGTTCTTCTAATATCTCCTAGTGGTAAAGCAGTAAGGTTAATGTATAAATTGGAATTTATTACCAATATTAATACTGCAGAATATGAAGCTTTGTTGTTAGGTTTGAAATATGCAAAAAATTTACGTATTCAACAGATTTATGTGTATGGCAACTCCAAGTTGGTTGTTTAGCAAGTGAGGAAAACCTATCAAGTAAACCAAGATTTGCTGAAAGTGTACCGTAATTAAGTATGGGATATGATAGACAATTACTTTATGGATTTTAATATCACTCATATTCCTAGGGATCATAACCAAACTACTGATTCTCTTGCCCTAGCAGCCACACATTTCAGGATTCCCAAAACAACATAGCTAAAGTATCCTATTGAGGTTAGGTACAGACATTCTGTGCCTGATAATGTAAAGCAGTGAATTTTTTTTGAAGATGATATTGAAATAAAAGGGTTTTTAGAGCTGACAAGTGAGTTTTCCAATTCCTTAATTGACCAAGAACAAGATGATGAGGTTGACGAGTTTGAAGGTATTGCAGTAAATGAAAATGCAAGCCACAAGATTATTGAACTTAAAAGTAATTTCATTCCTAAGGGTTTGGTGCCTTTAGAGAGGATATTTTCAAAGGATGATACACCTTTAAAACCAGTTGTATAGTCTTCAGAAGAAAATCTAGTGGACTGTAACATTAGCACCCTTTAACATCCTATAATGGTGAAGATTTCAAAAGCACTCAGAGAAGAGCAGAGAATCAGGTACATCAAGTTGTTAAAAGAGTATGTTCATGTTTTTTCTTGGTCATATGAAGATTTGAAGACATGATACTGGAATGATACAGCATAAAGTGCCTTTAAAACCAAATGTTAAACCTTTCAGACATCAATTAAAGAGGATAAATCTAGCTTTGTTTCCTATTATTGAAACGGAGGTGAAAAAGTTATTAGATGCTAAGATTATTGTTCCCCTTAAGATGTTCTTCATGGGTAGCCAATTTAGTTCATGTCAGGAAAAAGAATGGTGAAATTAGATTGTGTGTTGAATTTCAAAATATTAATAGGTTTTCATTGAAGGATGATTACCCTTTGCCAAAAATAGAACACATATTGCAGAAGGTAGTTGGTGCACAAAGAATTTCTATGGTTGATGGTTTTTCAGGATATAATCAAATTTCCATGCACCCTGATGATAAAGAAAAAACAACTTTTACTACTCCTTGGGGTACTTTCATGTACGATAAAATGCCTTTTGGATTAATCAATTTTGGAGCTACTTTTCAAAGAGCTATGGACATAGCCTTTGTAGGGGAAAGAGATAAGTTTGTAGTGGTTTAGTTAAATGCTATTACAGTCTTTTCACAATGAGATGATGAGCATCTAAAACACTTAAAACAAACTTTTTTGAAATGTAGAGAATATGGTTTATCTCTCAATCCAAAGAAATCACATTTTGTTGTACAAGAAGGTAAGTTATTGGGTCATTTAGTTTCAGCTAATGGCATAAGGATTCATCCAGAAAGGGTGAAAGCAATATTGAACATAAGTTTACCAAGGAGCAAGAAGGATGTACAATATTTTATTGGTAAAATAAATTTTCTTCGTTGGTTCATACCAAATTTTGTTGAAACGATCAAATAGATTACAACTATGTTGAAGAAAGACCAGGAGGTCAAGTGGACTGTAGAAGAAAAAAATTCATTTGAAAATATTAAGAAGGCTCTTACGGAAGCTCCAGTATTAGTAAGTCCTGATTTTACAAAGGAATTTTTCACTTTTTCTTTTGCATCTGAAGATACATTGGATTCTATTTTATTATAGAAGAATAAGGATGGTCTTGAACAACCAATTTCATTTTTTAGCAAGACCCTCAGAGATTCATAGTTAAAATACAATAGTTTAGAGAAGCAGGCTTACTCATTGGTAAAAGCATTGAAGTTTTTCAGAATTTATGTTTTGCATTCCAAGGTTATTGCTTATGTTCCTAATGTTGCCATTAAGAATGTTTTGACTCATCCTGACAGTGAGGGAAAAAGAGGGAAGTGGGTTGAAAAAATAAAGGAATATGATGTAGATATTAGACCTACAAAGCTAGTAAAGGGACAAGTTTTGGCTAAATTGTTAGCTGATTCAAATTGCCAAGCTTTAGGTCTACATCTCATGGCAGAACAACCAACAGGAATAATTTCAAGTAGAACGGGAGAAAGAAAAAAATATGGACCACTATGCAAAATCCACATGGTATGTAGATATTGTACATTTTCTTTTGTATTTACAATGTCCAGAAAATATAGACAAGAAAGATGCTAGGTCATTAAAGTTGTAAACTACTAAATATTGTTTGATAGAACAACAGTTGTTTTGGAAAGATCCAGGAGGTATTTTACTTAGATGTTTGGATAAACAAAAAATTGGTGAATTAATATCTGAATCACATGAGAGGGCTTGTGGGGGACATAAGTATGGGAAGGAAACAACTTATAAAATTCTAAGAACTGGATACTATTGGCCTTCCTTATTCTCGGATGTGTATCAGCAGGTAAGACCATGTATCCCTTGTCAAAATATTGCTGGTAAGCAAAAGTTGCTATCATTACAATTAAAATTAATTGCAGTTAATGCCCCTTTTCAGCAATGGGGTTTCGACTTCATAGGAGAGATAAATCCATCTTCTTCATGGAAGCATAAGTGGATTTTGACTGCTACAGACTTCTTTACTAAATGGGTCGAAGCTATTCCCAAAAGAAATATAACAGACAAGGTAATCATAGATTTTATTGAAGAAAATATTCTTTGTAGATTTGGATGTCCTCAGAAATTATTGACTGATAATGCTAAAGCTTTTGAATCTAAGGCTATGGGGGCATTTTGTGAAAAGAATGGGATTATGTTGAAACACTCAACACCTTATTATCCTTAGGGAAATGGGTTAGCTGAGTCATCTAATAAGAATATTATCTAGAGTATCAGGAATTTATTGAAGTAGAATAAATGATCATGGGATTCAATGTTCAAATATGCATTATGGGTAGACAGAATAGCAGTTAAAAAAGAAATTGGAACTTCTCCTTTCCAATTAGTATATGGTACTGATGCAGTTTTTTCTGTCTAATTCGGTATCCCAATGATGAATTTTTTTCAAGATTGTGAGGAAGAACCTAGTGATATGCAAAGAAGAATTTATGCACTCATAGAGTTAAAGTAGAAATGAGAAAAAATGGAAGAAAAGGCTCAACTGTATAGGTCAAAGATCAAAGAAATAGTTGATAGAAAGATCAAAGAGAACACTTGATAGAAAGATCAAAGATCAAAGAGTTGGGAGATATGATTTTGATATGGGAAGCTAGGAGGGAGCAAAAAGGAAAGCATGGCAAGTTTGATAACCTTTGGTTTGGTCCTTTCATAGTATCAAAGATTCAAGAAAACAATACTTTTGTGCTGCAGACTTTGGATGGTGAGGAATTGTCTAATCTAGTTAATGGACAATTCCTCAAGCATTTTTATAGTTTTTGAGATGGATAATAGACTTTCATTGTATATATCGGTATGAATAACAAAATAAAGATTCCATGGACAAAAGGAAATTTTACAGACTAGCAGGAAGTAGCACAGAAGGCACTGGTCTATAGGTTCTTGAAGCCTCACAGGGAGGACTTCATCCTGCAGCAGGAGCCACATGTTAGAGCATGTTCCTATTTTCCATTTTTTAATACATTTGATTATGTTTTAAAACTTGGTTTTATTCATTTCTCCTAGAAAATTTTGTTTCTTAGGATAGTTTGAATCTTTTTCCTTTAATTTTCATGTTTATATGATTTTTTAGTTTTATTTTTCAAATTTTGGTTTGGTTTATTAGAATACATAGTTAGAGGGCTTATAGAATGTTTATATGAACTAAAAGGTCTTAAAAAATAGCATAAAATCTTGATTAAGGTTCCCTAACCAGTCTTAAACCATTATCATGAGTTATATTGTTGAAAATCATTAAAGCGGACTTTCTTGTAGCGCAAGCTTGGAAAAATTCCACACATGCACTACAAGAAAGTCGTGCAGTTAAAAAATCATCAGTTTTGGGTAAGATTTTTTGAAATTCTCACACATGAGATGTCATTCATCCTGGATTAATGGATTTGATACATGTTTCCTCTAGAATGATCATTGTGATAGGTGTGAATACGTCAAGCAAATCATCATGAGGGCGAGTCGCGGTGGTGTGTTGCAGAGTGATGGAATAATGATGGTTGAACATAATGAGACAAATATGCCTTGAATCTCGTATCCTCTGAAGTGCACGTAGACCAGATGAAGTTCATGGTGAAGAATCAACAGTGTGTAATCAAATTTTGAAACAGGGCGAAAAACTAGGGCTTTGAGGAGCGGTCGTTTGCAGTTATCGAAGTCGTCAAAGAAGATTGAGGAATGCAATTGGACACCTAACAATCAAGAAAACATGATTCCAACACCTGAATTCATCACTTTGACAAGTAGGCTGTGAATCGTTACCAAAGTTCATGAATTTGGGTTTTTTCAAAGCAGACGACTAATGACAGAATTGATTGAAGATTATTAGGTTATAAACGTAATTTATACTAAATGATGAATTCTCTGTCAATGGAATTCAAGCATTTATTAGTTTAAATGAGAGAATTCAGCTTAGGGTTTTAGGTTTCCCAATACAGCATTGTATGTCAGATTGTCAAGCTTTGAAGAGATTCAGAGTTTGTTTTATTGACAGAAGCTATTTGACAATTGTTCAAAACGAAAAGAAGTGGGAAGACTAATAGAGCAGAACCTTTAAACATGAGTTGGGATCAAACTTTTCCAGATTGTGCAAAACTGTTTTCAGAGGCAGGGTGGTTAGTGTTTTTCGAAAGAATTGAAGGTTATCACTCAGAAGTCTCTTATAAATTCGCTCAATGTTTGGATAAGGATATGGTGTTTTTTGATATTTTGAAGTTTAAAATGACCAGGGAAATGTTAGCATAAGCTACAGGGATTTTATATGAGGGTGAATACTGGTTTAAAAATGTGCCTTTCACTTTTTATGCTGAGAGATATCTACTTCCAGATGTAGTAGTAGATTGGGGAAATGGAGTACCTATTCAAAAATTTAAACCAGAATGGATAGAGCCTATCAAAATCCTACAAAGCTATATCACTTGTGAAGGGAGATTTGCTTTTGTTTGTAAGTATCATTTTATATTCCTTCAACATCTCAGTCATGAATCCAAAATGAATCTCCCATTCTTCTTCTTGAAAAGTTTACAGAAGATGTCTAACAGGGTGAAAAAGCATCAGGATCACACCAAACAATCAGTATTTGATCATGGGCTCATAAAACTAGTCATCAGCACTATACTTCAAAAAAAAGAGAAGACATGGGAATATTTCCTATTTTGGTATGGTTTCCAAACAGAGAGGGAAGAGCAGTCTCAAAAGAGGCAGTTAGATAAAGGTCAGAATTTGATCAAGAAACTTAAAAAGAAATTTAAAGTCAAGAATGAAGAAGGTGGTGGACAAGGAAAATCTATGAATCTAGAAGAGGAAAATATTGAAATTGAATAGCAAATCAATATTGAGGAAAACAAAGTTGCAAATTCAGAAGTAAAAGAAATGGAGCTTGGAGAAGATGCTTCTCCTCAAGAACTGAACCAAATTGTAAATAAAGATGTGAACGAGCAGGAACAAGTCCCTATTATAGTACTCTCTGAAGAAGAGGAAAGATATTTATATAATGAAGCTAGGGTTCATACCACTAACAAAGCTAGGGTTCATTCTAAATAGGAGATACATACCCATTCTGAAGAAGAGACAGTATCACTAAGTAAGAAAATGAAAGTTGTTGAACTAGCTTCAATTACACATCAAGGGAAAGTTTTGAAAATGTTAGGAGAGGTTGGAGCAGTGTGGAGGCCCAAGACAAGGCCAAAGAACAAACTCAGGTTAAATATGAAGAAGCTGTTAAACCCTAAACTGGATGAAAAGAAGATTATAGTAATTGAATATTTATCATCTCAAGAGAAATTAGAGGATAGTGAATATGAAAACAAAAAGGTTATGAAGGGTAAAAAACAAATAGTTTCAGAAGATAAACCAGTTTTTGCTGATACCAAGATCTCAAAAATATTCATGGTGTTAGAATAATAAACTCATATTTAGCTACCTTAGACATTAATTAATCCAAATTTTGTCTTATTTGCCTAGTTTCCATATTCCACCTTATGCAAGTTGTCCTCCACACATCCAAAGTGGTCAAACTTGCTAAATTTGAGTCATGGAGCACTTGGGAAATGACTTGGAATCAAATATGCTTTATTCTTGGCCTTCCTAGTGCATGTCTACTTTTTCTGCTTTATTTCCTGCTTTTTCTGAGTTTTAAGGCAATTGGGAAAGTTTGACTAGGTGAAGTTAACTTGTTTTTTGTACTCATAATCCTCAAATCTTTTCTCCTGAGAAAAACATGTATGAGTTGTCCTTCCATCATCTATTAGCTTTCCTAATTGATTTTTCCAATTCGTGAGCTCCTAGACAGATTTGGAAACTACTTTATGCACCTATGGGGGATTTGCTTAGATTTAGTAAGCCTGCTTTTGACCAAATTCGAATGGCATCCTTATGCATTTGAATCTCTGATGTAATTATTTATTTTGGAATCCTATGACATCACAAGGTTCGCTATTGTACACTTATTCAATACAGATTAGTGTTCTGCTCCATATTCAGTCTCCTTTGTGTGTAATTTGCATGTCTAATTGGCAATTTTTGTGAGTGTAATTGTTCTAACACCTGGGTTAAATTTCCACATGGTATCAGAGCCTTTGTAGATCAATTTCTCCCCTTCCAATTTTTTATTACAGGTTCAAAATCATTGACTAGGAGCATTCTGCTGACTGAAAGGACAATTTCTGAGCTATGGATCAATCTCACAAGATCATCTTGACTCCATTTAACTTCTTTGAATGGAAAGCAGAGATGGAGATACTGTTGAGCAAAAAAGGCCTCTACAGAGTGACTATGGAAATAAAAGCAAAGCCCAATGCAACTGCGGAGAAAATTAAATGGCACAACAGGAGGGATGAGGCCTATGGTCTCCTGTGTCTGAGCATATCCAGAGACCTCGTTTTCCATATTGATGGATTAACATCACCAAATGAAGTATGGGAGAAGCTTGTTGATAATTTTGGTAAGACAGAAGAGATGAGGGGACATCAAATTGAAAATGAATTGACCTCCCTATGTCCCAATAGCTTTGAATCCCTGTAACTCTATTTTTCCAAGTTCAAAGCCCTTATTTTGCAGCTAAAACGGTGTGGGATCGAAAAGAAGGAGGAGAAACTAGTTTTGGCCATACTCTCGAATCTTGGACCTGGCTATTCAGTTTTTGTCTTGACCTTCCATTCCAGAAAGTTGACAACTTGAGCTTGGAAAATGCCTAGCCTTGTAGATTTCATGGAATGTCTCACACAAGAATAAGATAAATTGGTGATGATGGGCACCATCAAACCTTCCAAAGACCAAGATTTGGTTGCTGAGATTCGAGGGTGGATTTAAAAATCAAGAAGAAAGCTAAGAAGCCACCTGAGAAAAATAGAGACAAGAACAAGTCTCCAGAGGAGCCCCAAGGTTCCAAGAAGAACCCCCAGAAGAAGAAGAACAAAGGAGAAATGAGCAAGTGCGCATACTGCAGTAAGGGAAATCATCCTGAAAGCTCCTACATGAAGAAGCAAATTGACATGCTGACCCAACTCCTAGATAAGAATGGCATCTCCCTTCTTGACAGCTCAAAGAAGAGGAAAGGAGGATCAAATTCAGAAGACAGAGAGAGAGTTCATGCATTAGTTGTTGGCACATCAAGCTCACCTAGTTTCATCATTGATTCTGGAGCTTCAAGACATATGGTTTTGACCAAGGAGTCATTCACATCACTTGACATGTTGAAAGGTTCACCAATTGTACTGGGAGATGACTTTCTCACTGAAATTTTGGGCAAAGGGAGGATTGATCTTGACCATGGTAAGTTCAACAATGTATTGTATGTTCCAGGTCTTGCCTCTAACCTCTTATTAGCGTATCAGATGACCCACATAGGGTCTCCAAAGAAGGTCATATTCTCCCCTGATGAAGTTGAGATCATAGAGATATCAAGTGGTAAATTCATTGCAAAAGGAGTTGCAAATCACACTTCGAAGGTATACATGTTCTCACACTTCTTACCCCACTCAAACCCCTCTGCTCTTCTGATTCATGCTAATGAGGCAAGCAAGATTTGGCATGAAATATTTGGCCACCTCAAATAAAAGTATATTTCTGATCTTAGTGAAAAATAAATGGTCATATGGTTACCAAAGATTAATTTTTTCAAAGGAGTTTGTTAAGGTTACATCTTAGGAAAACACCCAGAGCATAAATTTGAGAAAGCTAGTCATGAGAGAACCTTTGCACCTCTTGACTTGATCCATAGTGATGTTGCTGGCCCATTTCCTCATATGTTAATGAGTCAAGCCAAATATGCATTGACATTCATAGATGACTTTTCTAGGTATTGCTGGGTTTACTTCCTGGAACACAAGTCTGAAGTTTTTGGCCTCTTCAAAGTCTTTAAGGCTTTGGTTGAAAACCAGTCTGGGAGGAAACTCAAGGTCCTCAGATCTCACAATGGTGGTGAGTATGCCAAGTCTGACTTCATTCAATATTGTGTAGATGTAGGTATTCAGATACAACATTCTATCCCTTACACACCACAGCAAAATGGTGTTGCTAAGAGGAAGAACATATCACTGAAGGAGATGGCAACATGCATGATGGAGGCTAAGACTTTGCCACCAAATTTTTGGGCTGAAGGTATAAAATGTGCAGCCTATATCCAGAATAGGGTTCCTCATAAACATCTTGATGGTATGAATCCTTTTGAATCATGGAGTGGTCACAAGCCATATGTGACCCATTTCAGGGTTTTTGGCTCAAAGGCTTAGGCTAGAATTCCAACAGAAAAGAGGAAGGCTTTGCAGCCCCAAAGCCAAGAGTGTCTATTTGTTGGGTACTCTGAAAATTAAAAAGGGTACAAGCTGATCAATTTGAGCAGAAACAAAGCCTTCATTGAAAGGAGTGTTCAGTTCCAAGAAGAGCCTTTAGCAGTAGTGGAAGTTGGAGAATCCTCTTCACCACCAAAACCATTAAATGTAAATGAAGAGATAGTTGAAGTTGCTGATTTTGATATGTGTGATAATGATGATTTAATTGCAGATCATAACATTCATACAATACCAAAATGGGTAGAAAATACCATTCATGCAGCTGGAGAACTAGTTGGAAATCCTAATGATCCTAGGAGGACTAGATCTCAGTTTGAGAGTGCTCTGTGTGTGAAAGACCCTTTGTTTGCAGGAAATGATATCTGATGGTTGAATCATACCCATAGACATATGAATATGTAGCACATGATCCAAGATGTAAAACAGCCATGAAAGAAGAGTTCAGCTCACTCCAGAAGAACAACACTTGGGAGCTGGTTGATCTTCCCCCAGGGAAGAAGCTAGTTCAGTGTAAGTGGGTTTACAAAACCAAATTTGCTGCTGATGGTTCACCTTTTAAATATAATGAAATATTGGTATCCAAGGGCTACTCACAGGTACATGGCATAGACTACAATGAGACCTTTGCACCAGTGGAAAAAATGGACTCCATCAGGCTAGCTTTAGCCATTGCTGCTTCGAAGCAGTGGGAGGTACATCACATGGATGTGAAGTGTGCTTTCCTAAATGGAGATATTACTAAAGATATTTACATGCATAATCCTCAAGTATTTTCTACTAATCCATCTCTTATGTGTAGGCTAAAGAAATCATTGTATGGGCTTAAGCAAGCCCCCAGGGCTTGGTATGCCAAGATTGATAGCTTTCTGCTATCACTGAATTTTGTTCGATGCAAGTCAGATCCAAATGTATATTTGAAGCTGATTCATGGTTCATTAATGATTATTTTTTTGTATGTTGATGACCTTCTCATTACAGGAATCTCAAAGGATGAAATTGCCTCCTTGAAGGATGCAATGAACCATGCATTCTCAATGACTAATTTGGGCTTATTGAGACAATTCTTGGGGCTCGAGATTGCTCAAAACAAAAATGGAATCAAAGTAAATCAGTCCAAGTATGCCTTGGATTTTTTGAACAAATTCAACATGAAGGACTGCAAGCCCAACAAGACTCCCTTCCTTTCAGGAGTTAATCTTGAAGAAGCAGATTCTTCACCTATGGTAAATAATACATTGTATAGGAAACTGATTGGGTGTTTGCTGTCTCTTACACATACTTGACCTGATATTTATTATGCAGTAAGTGTGGATTCAAGATACATGGATCAGCCTCATGAGATCCATTGGAAAGCAGCCAAAAGGATCCTTAACTTTGTTCAGGGAACAAGGACTCATGGGATCTTCTACAAAGCTAAATATGATCTTGATTTGATTGGGTTTACTGACAATGATTGGGTAGGTGACAACACAGATCAAAATTCAACATCAAGATATGTGTTCATGCTTGCTGAAGGACTAATCAGCTGGTCAAGCAAGAAACAGAGTTCCATTGCACTCTCATCTACAGAAGCAGAGTACAGAGGAGTTGTAAATGCAACAACTCAATGTTTATGGTTGCAGGGGTTACTTGGTGAGTGTGGCTTCGAATCAAAATACTCAACTACTATCTATTGTGATAATCAGAGTACCATTTGAATCTGCAATGATCCAGTTCAGAGACAAAGAACCAAACACATTGAGATCCATATGCACTACATCAGACAGCTTGTGCATGATGGCACCATTCACCTACTCTTCTGTTCATCTTCAGAACAAGTAGCAGATATCTTCACCAAAGTTTTTTGTGAGAAGACATTCAGCAATCTCAAATCACTGCTAGGGATTTCTGATCATGCTGTGAAGCATGAGTGATGACAAGATTTTCAAATTTTGTTTTACTGTCCATGTTTAAGGGAGGATTTTTTTCCCATTGGGGTTTTGCCTCTTTCCTTGGTTAAATGGAAATGCAGTATGTAAAGGGTGACTAAGCCTTATTGCTAGGCCCTATACTTTTCTGATATTTTACTCATAAGTCAAGCTTAAGGGGGGCTGTTAGAATAATCAACCCATAGTTAGCTACCTTAGACATTAATTAATCCAATTTTTGTCTTATTTGCCTAGTTTCCATATTCCACCTTATGCAAGTTGTCCTCCACACATCCAAAGTGGTAAAAATTGCTAAATTTGAGTCATGGAGCACTTGGGAAACCACTTGGAATCAAATCTTCTTTATTCCTGGCCTTCCTAGCACATGTCTGCTTTTTCTGCTTTATTGCCTGTTTTTTTTTAGTTTTAAGGCAATTGTGAAAGTTTGACTAGGTGAAGTTAACTTGTTTTTTGTTCTCATCATCCTCCACTCTGTTTTCCTAAGAAAATCATGTATGAGTTGTTGTTCCTTCATCTATTATCTTGCCTATTTGATTTTTCCACTTTGTGGGCTCCTAGACAGATTTGGAAACTGCTTTATGCACCTATGGGGGATTTGCTTAGATTTAGTAAGCCTGCTTTTGACCAAATTCGAATGGAATCCTTATGCATTCGTATATCTCATGTAATTATTTATTATGGAAGCCTATGACTTCATAGAGTTGGCTATTGTACACTTATTCAATACAGATTAGTGTTTTGCTCCATATTCAGTCTCCTTTGTGTGTAATTTGCATGTCTAATTGGCAATTTTTTTTAGTGTAATTGTTCTAACACCTGGGTTCAATTTCCACACATGGAGGTTCAAGAGAATATGATTCTAGAACATCATCAAATTGATTTAAAGATATCTTGTATAGAGAAAGGAGAGGTGGCTGAGAAATCAGTTAAGTGCAGTATTGAAGCTGAAGAGTATTCATAAATTCCAATGACCTTGACAGAGCATATTGAAGAAAATGAAGAAATTTTTAGGAAGCTAAATATCCCTTGGATACCTGAAGGAATGTAGCCAGTGTTGGAAGGAAAATCCATTGATTCTAAAAATGGAAATTTGCATAGGAGTATCAAGCAATAGAAGCATCAAATTGAGTACCTGTATGAAAGCAATGAAGGATTAGTGACTGCAAATAGAAGACTTAGAGAAGACTTGGAAGAAGTAAATAGTCACTATCAAGAATTGATTTCAATTTCTAAATAGGCTCTTAAAATAAAAAGACATACAAAGAACCAGTTTACAGAACTAAAACAAACTATTCAAGAATTGAAACAGCAAAATGAGGAGCTGACAAAAAGAGTTGTATATTTGGAAGCAGATCACCAGAAGGCCAGAAGGAAATCCCATGATTTAGAGGGAATTGCTCTTTCAGCAGAGGCAACAAAAGACTTGTAAAAGTACTTTAATAAGATCGGTTATTACTTCGCTTGAAAAAGTTATTTCATTTTTGTATAATGATAGTTTATATTGAACAACTCAATAGATGACCTAAAAGTAGTTTTGGTTCAGTTATGTAATTGTTTTTGAAGGAACAAGATAAATGTAATTTTGGGAAAGGACCAAGGGTTTGATTTTTGTTGCAAGGGGAGGCTATCAGGATGTGGTTTATGAGCTAAGTGTAAAAAAATCTTATGTGTTTTTGATGATTGAATTATGAAATATATGCAACTATAAGCCCTATTTAGAATTTTGACTGGTTTCATTTCTAATTTGTGTTAATCACTCAGTTGATATTCTCATTTTTTATTTAAGATTATTATGCATGAAATGCTTGTTAACTATGGGTGGAATTTAGTGCTGTGATTATTGTGTTTGGTTTATGTTCTATATGGTATGCATCTCAGTCCATCAAATGCTCATGATTTAGTGTTTGCTTTGGTTTCATTAAGTTTTTGCACTCTTGTATACAAACTGTACAACCAAAACCCTTGAAAAACCTATCTTACTTAATTGTGTTTATTGAGATTATGTTGGCTTGTTCTTTTGTAGTTCGAGAACAATTTCTGGCACTAACGTCTTTGGCGCCATTGCCGGGGACGAAGTTGAAAACCTATTTTTCCTGGGATACTCATCATTTCACTGGTTTTGAGAGGTGAACTTAAACCAACAAATTTTAAAGACTACTTTTCACCAGTATTTCATAGTGGCTACTAAGGGAGTTGGAACAAGAAGTAGACCTAGTTCACCTTTACAACTGGGTGTCTCAGACCAAGAACATATATTGAAAATAGCTAGGAAAATCAGAAGGTCTCATTCATTACCAGCCCTATGTAACCCTGATCAACTAGATATATCATCACCTTTTTCTGTTTTGAAAGGAGAAGAACAAGATTCATCTTGGTTGAAGCCTACAATTCTTGTTAGTAATTTTTAAGTTTTTACTGATCCTTAATATTTCAAGAAGGAAAAGACTATCTCTCCTGGAAAAATCCCTTTATTTCACCTCAAAGTTGGTAAAATTCTGTTTCAGCCAAGTTCTAGTTAAGTCTTTCCATCACGTAAAACCATCAACTTAAAGATGGCAGCCCAAAATCAGCCATTAGACATGATGGACCAAATGGTGGTGGCTAGGTATGCACCTTTAGTTTTGCCTCAGCCTTTGAATGCACTTCCTAGGGGTGATTACCAAAAATACTTTCCTAGGTTTAATGGACAAGGTGAAACCATAGCTGAGGAGCATTGGGATATATTTCTGAGCTATGGAGATAATCAGAATATTGAGGCAAAGGATGTGTGGATGATGATGTTCATATAGAGTCTTGATGGAGAGGTCAGAAAATGGTTCAGATAGTTCCCTGCAAATTCTATTACTATAATAGAATATCTTCAGGATCTTGTCATGAGATAGTGGGGTGATACCAAGGATCACACATATTACATAACTAATTTTGGAGCCCTTAGAAGAAAGAAGGATGAAACCATAGCTGACTTTTCAAAGAGATTCAATAAAATATATGGTAGAATCCTTGCAGAGATTAAACCTTCAGAACATTTTGCAAAACTCACTTATGCCAATGCTTTCAATCATGAGTTTTCCCTACTCTTGAGAGAAAGAAGACCTGTTACTTTACTTAACATGCAGGAGTCAGCACTAGAAGTGGAGTCTAATATATTAGCTTCTAATAGACTGAAGGGAAATACAATGCAGTAGATATATGACAGGAAGGGTAAGAAAGAAGTAGCTCCAGGGGTTTCAACATCTCACTCTGCAGAAGGTAAAATTGATGAGATGGCCAAGATGGTAAAGATCCTGACAGCAAAACTAAACAAGTTGGAGATAGAGAAAAATTCAAATAAACCTATTCAAGAGGGAGACATAAACCCTAATAATCTAAACCAATTCAGAAGACAGTTTGTACCTCGATTCATTCCCAGAGAGAGAAGAAACAATGATATACAATGAGAATGGAGATAAATTCAGGATCAAAAATTGCCACCACCACTTCAAAATAATGTAGTTGATGAAGAAGAAATTGAAGAGGAAGAGTTCTTCGAGGATCCAGATCAAGATATGAATTATTTTGGAAAATAGTTGACTGAAGGTTTTGTGACTAAAGAAGATTTTTTTTAACTCAGAATATTATGATGCAGATGTGTTTGAAACATAAAATGATTTGAATCTTGAATTGACTGTTGTAACTGCTGATACATATCAGACTGAGCCAAAGAAAAATTTAAATTTAAGATCAATTCCAAAGCAAGTAGTTCAAAATCTTAAGAAAAAGGTAGTTTTTCCGCCTAAACAACAGTTTCATCCAGTGTTAGAGAGAAAACAAAATCAGGTAAAACAAAAGAAGAATGTTGAAGTTGAAGAGGTGAATAAAAGTATGCATAATTTCAACCTTTAAAATGAATTAGGAAAAATCAAGATCCCTATGCCTTTCACTGAGTTGATGAATCCTTCTTACAAAAATTCAGTTCTAAAAATGATTGGTTCAGCAAACAGTCAACTTCCCTCTAACAGAGTGAATTTACAAGAGGAAAGTCCTAAAATCTTTATTGGGCTAGCCTTGGTAGAAAAAACTGAAAATGAGGCAAGTGCATCACATCCTTTTTCCATCACACTAACTATTCATGAGAAGATGATACATAATTTCCTTTTGGATTCAGGAGCATCTCATAACCTAATGCCAAAAGCTATCATGGACGCTTTAGGTTTGAGCATAACAAAACCTTATCATGACTTGTATGGTTTTGATTCACGATCTATAAAATGTTTAGGAGTGATAAAATATATATTGGTTAGTTTAGCTCAGCTGCCAATGAAGAGTGTGATTATGGATGTGGTAGTAGCAGACATTACACCTAAATTTGGACTGCTCCTTTCTAGATCTTGGGCCCAGAAGGATGATGGAACTCTATAGATGGACTTAACTTGTGCTACCATTCCTGTATTTGGAGAAAATAGAAGGTTATATAGAGAGTTATGATTTGCTTATATTCTGACTGATGACAAGAACCCTACAAATCATACTTTGTATGTTGTTGACAAGGATTTGGGTACTTGTATGTTTCATTTTAGTGATGATAATGATACTGCTAGTTTATTACATGTTGAAAAAGAAAATCCAGTCACACTAGGGAACAAAAATATGAACTTTAGCAAATGTATTTTTATGGATCATCATGTGAGGAGGGTGCTAGAGTAGGGGTTCTTCTAATATATCACGGCGGTGAAGCAGTAAGGGNCACTAGGGAACAAAAATATGAACTTTAGCAAATGTATTTTTATGGATCATCATGTGAGGAGGGTGCTAGAGTAGGGGTTCTTCTAATATATCACGGCGGTGAAGCAGTAAGGTTAATGTATAATTTGGAATTTATTACCACCAATAATACTGTATAATATGAAGGTTAGTTGTTAGGTTTGAAAGATGCAAAAATTTTAGGTATTTAGCATATTTATGTGTATGGTGACTCCAAGTTGGTTGTTCAGCAATTGAGGAACAACTATAAAGTAAAACAAGATTTGCTAAAAGTGTACCATAATGAAGTATGGGATATGATAGACAATTACTTTGTGGCTTTTAATATCATTTATATTCATAGGCATCATAACCAAACTGCTGATTCTCTTTCCCTAGCACCCACACATTTCAGGATTCCCAAAACAACACAGCTAAAGTATCCAATTGAGGTTAGGTACATACCTTTTGTGCTTGATAATGTAAACAGTGGAAATTTTTTGAACATGATATTGAAATAAAAATGTTTTTAGAGCTGACATGTGAGTTTTCCAATTACTTAATTGATTAAGAACAAGATGATGAGGTTGAAGGGTTTGAAGGTATTGCAGAAAATGAAATTGCAGGTCACAAGATTTTCGAACTTAAAAGTAATTTCATCCTAAGGCTTTGGTTCTTTTAGAGAGGATATTTTAAAAGTATGATACACCTTTAAAACCAGTTGTATAGTCTTTAGAATAAAATGTAGTGGACTGTAACATTGGAACCCTTGAACATCCTAGAATGGTGAAGATTTAAAAAGCACTCATAACAGAGCAGAGAAAAAGGTACATCAAGTTGTTAAAAGAGTACGTTGATGTTTTTTCTTGGTCATATGAAGATTTGAAGACATATGATACTCGAATGATACAGTATAAAGTGCCTTTAAAACCAAATGTTAAACCTTTCAGACAAAAATTAAGGAGGATAAATCCGGCTTTGTTTCCTATTATAGAAAAGGACGTGAAAAAGTTATTAGATGCTAAGATTATTGTTCCCCTCACATATTCTTAATGGGTAGCCAATTTAGTTGTTGTCAGGAAAAAGAATGGTGAAATCAGACTGTGTGTTGATTTTTGAAATCTGAATAGGTCTTCATTGAAGGATAATTACCCTTTGCCAAAAATAGAACAAATAATACAGAAGGTAGTTGGTGCAAAAATAATTTCTATGGTTGATGGTTTTTCAGGAAATAATCAAATTGTCATGCACCCTGATGATAAAGAAAAAATAGATTTTACTACTCCTTGGGGTACTTTCATGTACAATAAAATGCCTTTTGGATTAATGAATGCTGGAGCTACTTTTCAAAGAGCTATGGACATAGACTTTGTAGGGGAAAGAGATAAGTTTGTAGTGATTTATTTAGATGATATTATAGTCTTTTCAAAATCAGATGACGAACATCTAAAACACTTAAAACAAACTTTTCTGAAATGCAGAGAATATGGTTTATCTCTCAATCCAAAGAAATCACATTTTGCTGTACAAGAAGGTAAGTTATTGGGTCATTTATTTTTAGCTGATGGCATAAGGATTGATCCTGAAAGGGTGAAAGCAATATTGAAAATAAGTTTACCAAGGAGCAAGAAGGATGTACAATCTTTCATTGGTAAAATCAATTTTCTGCGTTGGTTCATCCCAAATTTTGCTAAAACAATCAAACATATTACAACTATGTTGAAGAAAGATCAGGAGGTCAAGTGGACTGCAGAAACAAAAAATTCATTTCTAAAGATTAAGAAGGCTCTTACAGAAGCTCTAGTATTAGCAAGTCCTGATTTTACAAAGGAATTTTTAACTTTTTCTTTTGCATCTGAAGATACATTGGATGTTGTTTTATTACAGAAGAATAAGGATGGTCTTGAACAACCAATTGGAATTTTTAGCAAGACTCTCAGAGATTCAAAGTTAAAATACAACACTTTAGAGAAGCAGAATTACTCATTGGTAAAAGCATTGAAGTTTTTCAGAATTTATGTTTTGCATTCCAAGGTTATTGCCTATGTTCCTAATGCTTCCATTAAGAATGTTTTGAATTATCCTGACAGTGAGGGAAAAAGAGGGAAGTGGATTGCAAAAATAATGGAATGTGATGTAGATATTATACCTACAAAGCTAGTAAAGCGAAAAGGTTTGGCTAAATTGTTAGCTGATTCAAATTGCCAAGATTTAGATATACATCTCATGGCAGAACAACCAGCACAAGAAGAATTTCAGGCAGAGCGAGAGAAAGAAAAGATTATGGACAACTATGCAGAATCCACATGGTATGCAGATATTGTACATTTTATTTTGTATTTACAATGTGTAGAACATCTAGACAAGAAAGTTGCTAGGTCATTAAAGTTGAAAACTACTAAATATTGTTTGATAGAACAACAACTGTTTTGGAAAGATCGAGGAGGTATTTTACTTAGATGTTTGGATAAACCAAAAATTGGAGAAGTACTGGCTGAATCACATGAAGGGGCTTGTGGGGGACATAAGTATTGGAAAGCAACAACTTATAAAATTCTAAGAGATGGATACTATTGGCCTTCCTTATTCTTGGATGTGTATCAGTAGGAGCATGTATCCCTTGTCAAAAGTTTGCTGGTAAGCAAAAGTTTCCATCATTACCATTAAAATCAATTACAGTTAATGCCCCTTTTCAGCAATGGGGTTTGGACTTCATAGGAGAGATAAATCAATATTCTTCAAGGCAGCATAAGTGGATTTTGACTACTACAGACTTCTTTACTAAAGGGGTCGAAGATATTCCCACAAGAAATACAATAGACAAGGTAATCATAGATTTTATTGAAGAAAATATTCTTAGTAGATTTGTATGTCCTCAGAAATTATTGACTGAAAATACTAAAGCTTTTGAATCTAAGGCTATGGGGGAATTTTGTGAAAAGAATGGGATTATGTTTAAACACTCAACACCTTATTATCCTCAGGGAAATGGGTTAACTGAGTCATCTAATAAGAATATTATTCATAGTATCAGGAAGTTATTGAAGAAAAATAAACGATCATGGGATTCAATGTTAAATTATGCATTATGGGTAGACATAATAACAATTAAAAAATCAATTGGAACTTCTCCTTTCGAATTAGTATATGGTACTGATGTAATTTTTCCTGTCCAATTGGGTATCCCAGTGATGAAATTTTTTCAATATTGTCAAGAAGAACCTAGTGATATGCAAAGAAGAATTTATGTGCTGATAGAGTTACAGCAAAAATGGGAAATAGTGGAAGAAAAGGCTTAGCTGTAGAGGTCAAAGATCAAAGAATGTGTTGGGGCGCACACCTTAACGGTCCTTAATTTTGGTAACTCCGCGGTTTTTGTGGAAGCTTGTAAGCGGACTTGCGACTCAAAATAGTCTTAGGGGTGTCGGGGTTGAGTCAAAGCCCCTCTTTTTTGTAAATGTCCCATGATTTGTGGGTACCCATGGTTTAAGTCCATGGTATTGTAATAGTGCACTTGTATAAATAAGGCACTCATGTAAAGGAGTCAAGTAAGGTTATAGTAGGTTCTATTATAATGATAAATTGAGGCGAAGGCCTATTTTGTTTTAAGGTTAAGTCCCAGCTGTGTGTGTGGACAACCTCTGTAGCTGAGTGCGCATAGAGCTTTTGTAAGAAAGATTCTGCAGCTGAGTGCGCAGATCTGTAGCTAAGTGTGCAGTTTTGGGTGATTAAGAGGATCTGCAGCTGAGTGCGTAGATCAGAACTGTGATTTTGTAAAGAGGTGAATATAAACACAACTCTGTGGATGTAGCCCCTACACTGGGGGTGAACCACGTTATATCTTGTGTTATGTTATTTTTGTGTTGTTATGTTTTTATGCTTTTGATAAGTAGGTGAATGCTAAAGTAAGATAATTGTTAAATATTAACTTCGCTGTGAATTCCTAGTTAAGGGTTAAGCAAGAAACGCTCTTTTATCTAAACTGGGAAGCTATTTAAGTGAATGTCGAAGCTCTATTTTGTATAAATATTTGTTTTTAGGGCTAAAGGTATAGTAATATCCCTCTTCTGCTTGAAGAAACCTGATTCTGTGGCACCCCATAGCTATTTCGGGTGAGAATGCAACCTGTTCGCAGGTTGTTGCCAAAAGGGCCAACACTGTGGGTCTTTTTGTTAGTGCGAAGATAATAGTATAAAACCCAGGTTTTCCCTAAGCCCAACAGATTGGTTCCGTTGCCGGTTGAAATCAGTATTTGCTTAAAGAGGGATATACATTGTACCTGAAGGGATATGTTTTGGACGCCCTCAGAAAAAGAAATCGGTGACTGGATTGAAGCTACCTATCTGAAATTTGTGGAATAAGAAAATAAGGATCCTCGTCGTAGCTCAGATGGCTTCTTGCAACGGTACATTTTTGCTGATATTTATGAAAATTTCTTTGGTAGTATCCACATAGAATTGCACTAGTGGTTACCCAGGTTGACAAAGAGAAAGAAAAACTTCAAAGAAGATTAGTTTCCTGACTGGACCCCCGCAAGAATTAACATATTGAAAAGGGTGAACAATGCGATATCACGAGTTGTTGATTTCTAAACAACGCAAACCCTTGAAGCATTTGTGACAGAGTTTTCCATCGACACAAGTACTTCCTTTAGTGAAGCTGAATGACAATTTTTCAAAGGACCAAGGGGTAAGTACTTGAATTAATTTAGTTTGAAAATTAAAATGCTCTTGGTTGAAAAAGGCATATTGCTTATAGAATCAGATTGCTAGATTTGTTGCTACTAACATATGTTTGGAAGCGAAAGTGACTTCAACGAGCAAAGTGTTTTGCTACGAAGCGGTAAAAGATACAAGAGAACTTTTGCATCCTATACCCTAGGCCAGAATACCGAGTATACCCCATTAATTCCAGAAGAACCTGAATCTCAAGAAACCTCTTTTGTTAGAAACCCTCCTATAACTCCATAGCGCAGATCTATTACCCCTGAGAACCCGTCGCAGTCTAAAAGGATCGCAAGTCAGTCTGCCCCAGTAATTTCCCCTCCTCCTCCTCCTCCCCCTCCCTCCCCCCCTAGATCCACTATGGCCCATATGAATGATGATATCAAGCTCCTCGTCTTCAAAGGAACTAGATCAGAGGATCCATAATAGTTTTGGTTCTTATGCGAAGCTTTTTGGACTACTAAGAACATTATGGACCAAGATATAAGAAGAGCGCAGCTGGTTAGTTCTTTCAAAGACAGAGATTTGACTTGGTTTATGAAGTTTTCTAGTACTGAGAACCATGTCTTGGCTGATATTAAAATAGAAATGATCAAAGAGTTCAAGAAGCCTAAATCAGAGTCACAGTGTATAACTAAACTAAAAGAGATTCAGTAGAGGCGAGGTGAATCAGTTTGGGACTTTGATCAGAGGTTCAAAGTTCTGCTAGATCAAGTTAGTTTCACTATTGGACCGGTGCAGCATAAAGAATGGTTCATTGTAGAATTATTACCTCATATCAAAACTCCACTCATGCAACAGAAGGTTACTGATCAGCAAGAGGCTTGGAAATTGCTATGAAGCTTGAAACAGCTCCTGCTGAAGTTAATTCTGGAATAGCCCAAATACAAGTGCAGTTGGAAAAAATGGCTTTGGAGCTTCACGACATGAAAAACGGGAAATCCATTCGAGAAGAGGTCTGGTGTACACAATGTAGGACAGAAGGTCATGACAAGGAACAATGTCCTGCATTAAGAAATTACCTGAATACTGGTGCGCCAAACCTATTTAACCCTAATGTTCTATATTGTGAGATCTGCACAACGACTTGCCAGCATCGACCTGAAGACCGCTATCTGCTGCAGAGATATGTGCAAATACCTAAGAATCCCTATTGCAAGTTCTATAAATTAGTTGGACACAACGAAGATGAATGTCGTAGCTTTGACCTTATGAGAGAGGGAACCTATGATGCTTATAGGGTACAAAACGATGCACAAGGAAATGATGGATATGGTTACTGCGGTAGTCAAGGTAGCTTCATAGGTCATGGTCGTGGTGGTATGGTTGGAAGAGGTCAAGGCCAGGTTGTTTGCTATAACTGTAATCAGGAAGGACATGTAGCTAGAGACTGTCAGAACCCAACTATGACTGTCAGGATCCAGAATAGTTTTGGTTCTTATGCGAAGCTGTTTGGACTACTAAGAACATTATGGACCAAGATATAAGAAGAGCGCAGCTGGTTACTTCTTTCAAAGACCGAGATGTGACTTGGTTTATGAAGTTTTTTAGTACTCAGAACCATGTCTTGGCTGATATTAAAATAGCAATGATCAAAGAGTTCAAGAATCCTAAATCAGAGTCACAGTGTATAACTAAACTGAAAGAGATTCAGCAGAGGCAAGGTGAATCAGTTTGGGACTTTGATCAGAGGTTCAAAGTTCTGCTAGATCAAGTTAGTTTCACTATTGGACTGGTGCAGCATAAAGAATGGTTCATTGTAGCATTATTACCTCATATCAGAACTCCACTCATGCAACATAAGGTTGCTGATCAGCAAGAGGCTTTGGAAATTGCTATGAAGCTTGAAACAACTCCTGTTGAAGATAATTCTGGAATAACCCAAATACAGGTGCAGTTGGCAGAAATGGCTTTGGAGCTTCACGACATGGAAAAATGGAAATCCATTCGAGAAGAGGTCTGGTGTACATGATGTAGGAGAGAAGGTCATGACAAGGAACAATGTCCCGCATTAATAAATTACCTGAATACTGGTGCACCAAACCTGTTTAACCCTAATTTTCTATTGTGAGATCTGCACAACAACTGGCCAGCATCGACCTGAAGACTGCTATCTGCTGCAGAGATATGTGCAAGTACCTAAGAATCCCTATTGCAAGTTCTATAAATCAGTTGGACACAATGAAGATGAATGTCATAGCTTTGACCTTATGAGAGAGGGAACCTATGATGCTTCTAGGGTACAAAACGATGCACAAGGCAATGATGGATATGGTTATCGCGGTATTCAAGGTAGCTTCAGAGGTCATGGTCATGGTGGTATGCTTGGAAGAGGTCGAGGCCAGGTTGTTTGCTATAACTGTAATCAGGAAGGACATGTAGCTAGAGACTATCAGAACCCAACTATGACATGTAGATATTGCAGAGCAGTAGATCATGTCATTGAGCAATGCCCACAATTGATAGCCAAGATACAAGAAAGAAATGGTACTCCTACTCAGAATATTCAAATGATTGTTGTAGAGCAAAGACCTATCCCAATCATTAACGTTGTTACAAGGAGTGGAGCTATGAAGCAAGTGCAGAATAAGGAGAAACAATCTGATGAGGCTTGGGTTCGTAAGAACCTAGATAAAATTCCAACCTTCGATGTGGGAAGAGAAAAAGAAACATTTATGGAATAAAAAAAAGAATTTGCTGATCCGAACACATCAGTAGCACTTGCGCAACAGCATCAACAATAGTTACAGTCTCAAGAAGCTTCGACGGATAAAGTAAGTACACTGTCATCATTTTTACAGAGTTGTATGAAGCTCTTAAGAAATTAGAATGCTTTAAATGAGTTGCAGAAATTTATTACTTCTTGTGAACCTCAGTGAAGCTCTGGTAAAGAAAAAAATGTTAATAGATTTAGAAGAACTGGAAGAGAAATGAGACTGCATGCTTAGATATGAGAGTATGACATGACTGATATCATTTTAGACCTAGGATCAGAAGTAAATGTCCTAACTAAGCAGACATGGGAACAAATTGGAAAACCTGCCCTTGAATGGTCCCCTATACAGTTGAGATTAGCCAATCAGCAGAAGATTGTGCCCCTAGGAAGATTCCCTAGTGTCCTAGTAGACATTGATGGAGTCAGTACCTTAGAATATTTTGAATTCATTGAAATAATTGATGATAGAAACCCCTATCCATCCTTTCTAGGAATTGAATGGGCAATAGAGAATTCTGTAGTAATCAACCTTAAGAGTAGGCAGATGACTTTTCAAGGAAAAGGCTTGAGAGTCATAGTACCCTTTGACCCTTCTCAAGGAGAAAGGTACACAGATCCAGTAAGAGATGAAGATCAGGATGTTTTGGATCATATTTAAAACATCACAGCTAAAGAAGAAGACTATGTTAACCCTACTACTGAAGGTATAATGGATTAGCAGTGTGACAGTTCTTGCATGACTGATTCAGATGAAGGCTTGGAGAATTGGCAGAATAGACTTTATGAACTACATGGACATCGATGTGCAATAATTACCAAGTCTCTTAGATGGCTTGGCTCATAGACAAGAGTCTTACCTATTTTTGATGGATTGACAGACCCCAAAGATTTTATTCTACAATTCTCAGAGCAGGTACAAGATTCACAGAAAATGGAGACTCTAGATTCAGTATTTAGAGCCACAACTGCCAGATGGTGGAATGGTCATAAAAAATATATCCCTAGTTGGGGAGCTTGTCAAAAGTTCCTTCGCCTAATATTCATGGATCAACCTCAGGAGGTGCAAAGCATATTTGATGGTAAGACTAGCCCTTAGGAACATTTGGAGCAGTGCTATGAAGCATGGAAGCATGTACCTCGTGAAGAATGGGTACATAGGTTTGTGCACACTCTGGAACCTATAGCAAAGAACTAGTATGCAGAGGTGGAGCTTTGCCATGGTACTGTAAGTTGGGATAGTCTTGTTGATAGTTTTGTGCTCACATTTTCTATTAATGAGGTTTTCCCTGCTTTGGACATAGTTGTTAGGTTGATCCATACTAAGGTGTTTGATGATAGAGAAATAGCAGAGTACCAACCTGGTTGGAAGGAACAGGAAGCTAATGCAGTAGAATGCTATAACCTCGCAATTGACGAGGATGATGATCCGCACAACATTAACATTCCTAAGTCAGAAGGACACTGCGAAGTACATAGACCAGCAGTTGAAGTACCTGAAGTAACTCATCCTTTGAAGACAAGGACAGTAAACATTGGATCAGAAGAAATTCCTAAGTATGCTACCATTGGAGATTATTGGGATGAAGAAGTGGTGAGCAAAGTGACCCAACTTCTCCATGAGTATCAGGACTTATTTCCAATGAAGTTCTCAGAAATGAAAGGTATCCTTGGTGATATAGGAGTGATAAAAATCCCTTTGAAACCTGATATGAAGCCTGTGAAACAATGCCCTTATAGGCTGAAACCTAGTTATAAAGAAAAAGTCAGGATGGATCTAGATAAAATGCTCGATGCCGGAATCATTGAGCCTGCCAAAGAGTCTGAATGGGTCAGTCCTATGGTGTTATAAGAAAAGAAGACCAAAGGAGAAGTTATAATCTGTTTCGATCTGAGGAAGCTGAATGATGCCTGTTTACATGATCCTTTTCCTACACCCTTTACAGATGAAGTTTTAGACAATGTCGGAGGTCAAGAAGTGTACTCTTTTACTAATGGATTTTCAGGTTACCATCAGATCATAATTGCTCTAGAGGATCGACATAAAACAACCTTCGCTACAGAAATGAGATCTTTTCAGTATACAGTTATGCCCTTTGGATTAAAGAATGCACCTACTATGTTTTCCAGAGTAGTCATATCTGCATTTAAGGAATTTATACATAAATTCTTGGAAGTTTACTTTGATGATTGGACTATCTTTGGTTTATTGAAAGATCATATCGCTAGTTTAAGACTTATGCTGGACAAGTGTAGACAGCATCAGATTTCATTGAACCTGAAGAAGTGTATCTTTTGTGCACCTTTTGGAATTCTGCTAGGTCACATTGTATGTAAGCAAGGATTAATGATGGATCCTGTGAAGATAGCCATTATTGTGAACTTACCACCTCCGAAGTATGTTAAGCAACTTCGCACTATGCATGACCATACCAGATATTACAGAAAATTCATTAAAGGATATCCTCAGATTACAGCCCCTATGGAAAAGAAATTGAAGAAAGATATTAAGTTTGAGTGGACACCTGAGTGTTAGAAAAGCTTGGATATTTTTAAAGAAAAGATGGTAACTGCCCCTATCTTAGTATTCCCTAACTGGAATAAGGAGTTTCATGTGCATGTCGAAGCATCCTCCATTGCTTTGGGTATAGTATTGGCTCAGTCAGGTGAAGGTAATATTGATCACCCTATTACTTTTGCAAGAAGAAAATTGTCCACAGCTGAAAAGAATTATACTACGACAGAACGAGAAGGTCTAGCTATGGTTTATGCCTTGCAGAAGTTTCAACATTATCTGTTAGGATCTCATTTTAAGATGTTCACTGACCATTCTTCTTAGAAGTATTTGGTTAACAAGCATGTGTTAGGTGGAAGGATATGTACATGGCTGATTCTGTTTCAAGAATATGACTTCGAGATCATAGTTAAGCCTTGAAGACTTAACCTAGGACCTGACCACTTATCGAGGCTCGAGTTAGGAGAAGAGCCCACTAGTTTGGATGAAGGTCTTCTTGATGCCTAGTTGTTTGCCATCCAAATGGTTGATGACTATTTTCAAGATATTGTTCAGTACTTGTCTACAAGTTTTGCACCCACTGAGATGACAACATAGCAGAAGAAGCAGCTGGTGGTTAGAGCAACTGACTTTATCTTGATAGAAAGACAACTATATAAGATGGGACCAGATGAAATACTGCGCAGATGTGTCCTGGAGCATGAAAATCCATTGATTTTGGCTGAGGCACATTCTAGAGAAGTAGGAGGTCATTATGCAGGAAAAGCTATAGCTCAGAAGATTCTGACAGCTGTATTGTGGTGGCCTACGATTCATAAGGATGCAAGAGAGTATTGCCACAGTTGTGATATCTGTTAGAGGATAGGAAAACCATCTAGAAGGGATGAGATGCCTCTGGTTCCACAGGTAACTTTACAAGCATTTGACAAGTGGGCTATTGATTTTGTTGGACCAATCAATCCCCCTGCAAAGAAAACTGGAGCAAGATACATTATTACAACAAATGATTACCTTAATTGTTGGGCCGAAGCTCAAGCAGTCAAGAACTATAGCGTTGCTACAGCTGTGAAGTTCATCTTCGATAATATCTTGTAAAGATTTGGGTGTCCTAAAATTCTTATGAGTGATCAAGGATCACATTTCCTAAATAATACTATTGAAGCATTGACGAAAGAATTTCAAGTATTTCATCAGAAGAGTACTGCCTACCATTCTCAAGCAAATGGAACTGTCGAATCCTTTAACAAGATCCTTGAGCATGCTTTGATGAAGATTTGCAATGTTAACATAAATGATTGGGATCTTAGAATTCCAGCAGTATTATGGGCTTATAGAACCACTTGCAAGAAGTTGACAGGCCATAAACCTTTTAGGTTGGTATATGGATAAGAAGCAGTTATGCCCATGGAGTACATTGTTCCTAGCCTCAGAATATCTGCTTTCACAGAGATGGATGACCCAGCTATGTTGAAAAAAAGGCTGGCAAAGATACTAGAACTAGAAGAAGATAGATTCATTATAGGCTTCCAGCAGCAAGTACATAAAACTAGAGAAAAAGCATGGCATGATAGACATATTAAGAAGAAGCAATTCCAGATTGGTGATCTTGTGCTCTTGTATGACAGTAAATTCATGAAATTCCCAGGTAAGTTCAAGACACATTGGAAAGGACCATACATAGTTTAGGAAGTTACCGATGGCGGTGCAGTCTAGTTAGCTAAATTGAATGGAGAAATTTTACCTTCCATGGTGAATGCAAGTAGATTAAAGAAGTACAGGGACAAGCCTGGACCTCCTAATCAGAAGTAACATCAAGAAGGAGAGTCTAAGTACCAAGAACAGTTGAAATTGGGTACTAGACTATAATAAAGCTATTCTCAAATTTATGAAGCGTCGAAGGATGTCAAAGTTCAAAGGTCGAAGTTCTGTTGGAGCTTGTGTCAGGATGGGTCGAAGTTAAATAGTGTGTTGAAGGTCCTTATTGTGGAGAAGCTAAAGCTAGTAGTTATGTCGAAAAAGAAAGGTGTGTCGCAGCTTAAAATGTGACCGTTGGGTAAAATTATATTTGGCGGCGCCAACACGTGAACTGACTTAACTGCATGTAATGATGAGATTTGGGGAAATCTAGCATCGTGTGGACAAGATCTACCGTCGTTCGATCAGATTTGGTATCTTTACTATAATTATGATAGATTTGATCGATGGATTCTTTAGGAAGACACCAGCTCTACGCATTTTGCATTCTGCATTGTTTTGAGTTTTACATTTCCGCCCATGACAGCTGATAGAAAAGTCCAGGAAGTGTTGAGAGGACTCAGACAGAGGGGTCTGCAGAACCTTATGAGAAATTCACTTGCATATACACGCCGCGAGGAGACTCCCCCAGCACCGAAGCAACCAATGCAGACACGATCGACCAGAAAGAAATTTAAGGCAGAAGTTTGCTCTAAGTGCCACGAAGAGAAAGATGACACCAAAAGATATTTCGAGAAGGAAGATAGCAAAATGAGAGGTGGTCATAGGGAACACAAGCAGTTTGCTAAGGATGAATAGATAGAGAAATCCATGGCAGTGGTAGAAGTAGCAGAAGGAATGACGATGATGATAGACATATAAGTGAGAAAGACGACAGGAGGATTAAAGATGATGCTTACAGAGATGCAGACGGATACAGAACTCGACAGAGTGCAAAAGGAGTTAGTAAAGAAGGAGCACGTAGCCGAAGGTATCGTGCATCACCTCCACAAGTATTTTACTATCTTCACCAACAATATTCTCCCACCAGACAAGCAGCAGAGTGTCCCGGGACGGGACACTGGTGAGTCTTAGGGGCCTGTTGGAGCGCGCACCTTAACGATCCTTAATTTTGGTAACTCTGCGGTTTTTGTGGAAGCTTGTAAGTAGAGTTGCAACTCAAAATAGTCTTAGGGGTGTCGAGGTTGAGTCAAATCCCCTTTTTTTTGTAAATGTCCCATGATTTGCAGGTACCCATGGTTTAAGTCCATGGTATAGTAATAGTGCACTTGTATAAATAAGGCACTCATGTAAAGGAGTCAAGTAAGGTTATAGTAGGTTCTATTATGATGATAAATTGAGGTGAAGGCCTATTTTGGTTTAAGGTTAAGTCCCAGCCGTGTGCGTGGACGACCTCTGCAGCTGAGTGCGCAGAGGGTTTTTGTAAGAAAGATTCTGTAGTTGAGTGTGTAGATCTGCAACTAAGTGTGTAGTTTTGGGTGATTAAGAGGATTTGTAGCTGAGTGCGCAGATCAAAACTGTGATTTTGTAAACAGTTGAATATAAACACAGTTCTGTGGATGTAGCCCCTACAATGGGGGTGAACCACGTTATATCTTATGTTGTGTTATTTTTGTGCTGTTATGTTTTTATGCTTTTGATAATTAGGTGAATGCTAAAGTAAGATAACTGTTAAATATTAACTTCGATGTGAATTCCCAGTTAAGGGTTAAGCAAGAAACGTTCTTTTATCTAAACTGCAAAGCTATTTAAGTGAATGTCGAAGCTCTATTTTGTATAAATATTTGTTTTTAGGGATAAAGGTACAGTAATATCCCTCTTCTGCTTGCAGAAACCTGATTCTACGGTACCCCATAGCTATTTCGGGTGAGACTGCAACCTGTTCGCAGGTTGTTGCCGAAAGGGCCAACACTGTGGGTCTTTTTGTTGGTGTAAAGATAATAGTATAAAACCTGGGTCTGCCCTAAGCCCAACAGAATGATTTGATAGAAATATCAAAGAGAACACTTTTTTAGTGGGAGATATGATTTTGAGATGGGATGCTAGGAAGGAGCAGAAAGGAAGGCTTGAAAAGTTTAATAACCTTTGGTTTGGTCCTTTCATAGTATCGAAGATTCTAGAAAACAATACTTTTGTGCTACAGAATTTGGATGGTGAGGAATTGTCTAATCCAGTTAATGGACGATTACTCAAGCATTTTTAAATTTTTTGAGATAGATACTGGACTTTCATTGTATATGCTGGTATGAATAATAGAATAAAGACTCCATGGCCCAATGGAAATTTTGCAGACTAGCAGGTAGCAGCACAGAAGGAACTGGTCTACATGTTCTTGAAGCCTCATAGGGAGGACTTCATCCTGCAATACGAGCCAGATGTTAGAGCTTGTTTTTGTTTTCCATTTTTTAATACATTTATTTATGTTTTGAAACTTGGTTTTATTCATTTCTCCTAGAAAATTTTGTTTCTTAGGATAGTTTGAATCTTTTTCCTTTAATTTTCATGTTTATATGATTTCTTAGTTTTATTTTTCAAATTTTGGTTTGATTTATTAGAATTCATAGTTGGGCTTATAGAATGTTTATATGAATTAAAAGGTCTTTAAAAATAGCATAAAATATTGATTAAGGTTCCCTAATCAGGTTTAAACCATTATTATGAGTTATATTGTTGAAAATCATTAAAGCAGACTTTCTTGTAGCGCAAGCTAGGAAAAATTCCACACATGCGCTACAAGAAAGTCGCGCAGTTAAAAAATCATCATTTTTGGGTCAGATTTTCTGAAATTCTCACACATGAGATGTCATTCATATTGTGTTGATGGATTTGCTATGTGTTTCCTCTAGAATGATCATTGTGATAGGTGTGAATATGTCAAGCAAAGCATCATGAGGGCGAGTCGTGGTGGTCTGTTGCAGAGTGATGGAATAATGATGGTTGAGCATAATGAGACAAATGCGCCTTGAATCTTGTATCCCTTGAAGTGCACGTAGATCGGATGAAGTTCATGGTGAAGAATCAGTAGTGTGTAGTCAAATTTTGAAACAGGGCAAAAAACTAGGGCTTTGAGGAGCGATCATTTGGAGTTATTGAATTGGTCAGAGAAGATTGAGGAATGCAATTGGACACCTGATAGTCAAGAAAACACGATTTCAACACATGGATTCATCACTTTGACAGGTAGGCTATGAATTTACCAAAGTTCATGAATTTTGGTTTTTTCAAACAAGAGGACTAATGATCAAATTGATTGAATATTATTATTTTATAAACCTAATTCATACTAAATGACGAATTCTCTTTCAATGGAATTAAAGCATTTATCAGTTTAAATGAGAGAATTCAGTTTAGGGTTTTAGGTTTCCCAATACAGCATTGTCTGTCAGATTGTCAATATTTGAAGAGATTCAGAGTTTGTTTTATTGATAGAAGCTATTTGACAATTGTTCAAAATGAAAAGAAGTGGTAAGACTAATAGAGCAGAACCTTCAGAAATGAGTTGGGTTCAAGATTTTCCAGATTGTGTAAAATTGTTTTCAGAGGCAAGGTGGTTAGTTTTTTTTTAAAGAATTGAAGGTTATCACTCAGAAGTCTCTTATAAATTCGCTCAATGTTTGGATAAGGATATGGTGTCTTTTGATACTTTGAAGTTTAAACTGACCAAGGAATTATTAGCAGAAGCTACGGGGATTTTAGATGAGGGTGAATACTAGTTTAAACAGGATCCTTTCACCTTTGATGCTCAGAGATATCTACTTCTAGATGTAGTAGCAGATTAGGGAAAGGGAGTATCTATTCAAAAATTTAAACCAGAATGGATACAGCCTATCAAAATCCTACAAAGCTATATCACTTGTGAAAGGAGATTTGCTTTTGTTTTTAAGTATCATTTTAGATTCCTTCAACATCTCAGTCATGAATCCAAAATGAATCTCCCATTCTTCTTCTTGAAAAGTTTACAAAAGATGTCTAGCAGGGTGAAAGAACATCAGGATCACACCAAACAATCAGTATTTCATCATGGGCTTATAAAACTAGTCATAAGCACTGTACTTCAGAAAAGAGCAAAGACATGGGAATATTTCCTATTTTGGTCTGGTTTCTAAACAGAGAAGGAAGAGCAGTCTCAGAAGAGATAGTTAGATAAAGGTCAGAATTTGATCAATAAATTTAATAAGAAAGTCACAGTCAATATTGAAGAAGGTGGTGCACCAGGAAAATCTATGAATCTATAAGAGGAAAATATTGAAATTGAATAGCAAATCAATATTGAGGAAAACAAAGTTGCAAATTCAGAAGTAAAAGAAATGGAGCATGGAGAAGATGATTTTCCTGAAGAACTGAACGAAATTGTAAATAAAGATGTGAAGGAGCAAGAACAAGTCCCTATTATAGTACTCTCTAAAGAAGAGGAAATATATTTATCTTATGAATATAGCGTTCATACCATTCATAAATCTAGGGTTCATTATAAACATTAGATACAAACCCATTCTAAAGAAGAGACAGTGTCACGAAGGAAGAAAATGAAAGTTGTTGAACTAGCTTCAATTACACATCAAGGGAAAGTTTTGATAATGTTAGGAGAGGTTGGAGCAGTTTGGAGGCCCAAGACAAGGACAAAAAACAAACTCAGGTTAAATATGAAGAAGTTGTTCAACCCTAAACTGGCTGAAACAAAGATTACAGTAATTGAATATTCATCATCTCCGGAGAAATTAGAATACAGTGAAGATGAAAACAAAAAGTTCATGAAGGGTGAAAAACAAATAGTTTCAAAAGATAAACCAGTTTTCACTGATACCAAGATCTCAGAAATATTCATGGAGGTTTGAGAGAAGATGAGTCTAGAACAACATCAAAATGATTTAAAGAGGTCTTGTATAGAGAAAAAAGAGGTGGCTGAGAAATCAGTTAAGTGCACTATTGAAGCTGAAGAGTATTCATAAATTCCAATGACCTTGACAGAGCATATGGAAGAAGATGAAGAAATTTTTAGGAAGCTAAAAATCCCTTGGATACCTGAAGGAATGAAGCCAGTGTTAGAAGGAAAATGCATTGATTCTGAAAATGAAAATTTGCAGAGGAGTATCAAAGCAATACAAGCTTCAAATTGAGTACCTACATGAAAGCAATGAAGGATTAGTGACTGCAAATAGAAGACTTAGAGAAGACTTGGAAGAAGTAAATAGTCACTATCAGGAATTGATTTCAGTTTCTAAAGAGGCTCTTAAAAGAAAAAGACATATAGAGAACCAGTTTACAGAACTAAAACAAACTATTCAAGAATTGACACAACAAAATGAGGAGCTGTCAAAAAGAGTTGCAGATTTGGAAGCAGATCACCAGAAGGCTAGAAGGAAAGCCCAGGCTTTAGAGGGAATTGCCCTTTTAGCAGAGGCAACAAAAGAATTGTAAAAGTACTTTAAGAAGAGAAGTTATTAGTTAGTTTGAAAAAGTTATTTCATTTTTGTATAATGATATTTTATATTGAACCAATCAATAGATGACCTAAAAGTAGTTTTGGTTCAGTTTTGTAACTGTTTTTCAAGGAACAAGATAAATGTAAGTTTGGGGAAGGACCAAGGGTTCGATTTTTTTTGCAAGGGCGGGCTATTAGGCTATGGTTTATGAGCCAAGTGTAAAAAAATATTGTGTGTTTTTGATGATTGAATTATGAAATATATGCAACTATAAGCCCTATTTATACTTTTTACTGGTTTCATTTCTGATTTGTGTTAATCACTCAGTCGATATTCTCATTTCTTCTTTAAGGTTATTATGCATGAAATGCTTGTGTTTTAGTGGGTGGAATTCAGTGCTGTGATTATTGTGTTTGGCTTATGTTCTATATATTATGCATCTTAGTCCATCAAATGCTCATGATTTAGTGTTTCCTTTGGTTTCATGAAGTTTCTACCCTGTTGTATACAAAATGTACAACCGAAAACCTAGAAAAACCTATCGTAATTAATTGTGTTTATTGAGATTGTGTTTGCTTGTTCTTTCATAGTCTGGGAACAATTTTTTGCACTGACACATACCATAGATGATAACTTCAATAAAGGACAATTGGCGATCACCCTTTGAGGTCGCGCACTGGATTGGTTCTTTAAGTTTACACAAGTTCCTCATGGGACTCCCATAAAGACATTAAACAAAGTCAGGAAGGGACTAATTGAATGATTTAGAAAACAAAAATATGAGATGAAGTACATTATAGAGTTAAAGGAAATTAAGCAATTTCTTAATGAAACTGTTTGGGACTTGGATCAAATATTTAAGACACTGATGGGAGGATTCAGTTTCAAAATGAGTGACATTCAACACAAAGAATGGTTCATTGTGGTGTTGGTATCTCATATTTGGCAACCACTAATGCAGCAGAAGATCACGACACAGAGCGATGCTCTGTAGATCACAATGAAGTTGGAAGCTTCACCCATTGGAGAAAATATTGCTAGTATTAACCACACTCAGGCACATGTCGCAAACTTAAGGCTTCATTTACAAGACGTCAAGAAAGGGAAAGAGAATCATGAAGATATCTGGTGCACATGATGTCGTGCAAATGGACACACCAAACATACTTTCCCTGATTTATGAAATTTTTTGTTATCGATAGAACCAAACACATTGAGTTGCAGAAGTGTACCATGGTGTCTCATATGCCAAGTGTATGGGCATCGACAGAAAGAATGTAGCTACATGGAAAAGATGGTAATGAATCCAAAAAGATTATACTACACTTTTTTTCACTCGATTTGGCGCTAATATAAATACTATTGCACATATGATGTACTCCAAGAGAGGGCATATGACTCATACTATGTGAAGGGAGAATATCATTGAGCTGTACAGCAACCGCAGCCGCAGGTGGTGCCGTCACCACTGCAACCACAGTATGGGACATCATCATCGATGGAGTTTATACCATAGTAACCACAAAAATAGTTCATGCCACAACCAAAATATAACCAAATGTAGATGGATCGACCGCAGCAATAGTATAATAAGGCAACGCATTATTTTCAATAGTAGCTGAATCCCCTGCTGCAGCAGTTAACCCAGATGCAGTACCAGAAACAAGGAGGATTCCATAGAGGATTCTGAGGTCGAGGAGGAGGTTTTTGTCAAGGAGGAGGATGAGGTCGTAGACCAGTTCCATGTTGCAATTGTGGGATTTTCAGACACTACTAGAGGGATTTTGCATTGCTGCATGCACAGGGTACATGTACATATTGTACCACAATTGATCACACGGTTGAGAACTGTCCATAATTGATCGTGAGATGGAAGGAGGGAACCGTGCAGCAATTGCAATGTCAAACTTAGTCGCAAGCCCAGAACTAGAACCAATTACAGAACCAGAATCAGTTGTAGAATTAGGCCTAGAATAAAATTCAGCTTTAGAATCAGAACGTGAATTATGCTATGAATCTGCCATTGAATCATAATCCACTGATGAACTAGAATCTGTACATGAAATAGAGTCAATGTTCAATAGTTGTGATGATCTTAGTAGAACCTGGAATGGAGGATGTCGACGGTTTCTATCATCACTCATGGAGGTGCAAAAACTGGAGAAGGCGACCCCCATCTGCAAGTTCAATTAGCTAAGAAGAAGAATGCACCATTTGATATCTCTATGAAAAGAGACACATTCTTTGAAGCTCGGAATGCAGTTGAAAGAAATCCTGGTAAGTCACCTATTTATGAAATGCCATCTACTTTTTATTCTTCATTAGAGGCAAGACCATCGCAGTAGCATGGTACCTTGCAAAACTTCTTTGAGAGCTGCTTATCACTGGCAAGAGATCCCAAATCTCTTGTCGATATTGAGAATATGTTGCATCGACCGAGTAAGTAGTGAAAGGAATTTGCGGTGAAATACTTATATAAGAAGAAGACAAGTAAATATATTCACATGAACATTTAGATTGGGGACTACAAAGTGGATTCAGTTATTCTGGATATCAGCTCAGATGTGAATATTCTGAAAAAAAAACATGGCAGAAAATGGGAAGGCCGATGATGGGTTGGTACCCTATGTAGCCGCACTTATCTAAGTACGATAAAGTATAACTGATCAGACAGGTGAAGGTATGAATACCTATGCCGACTTTGACGTAATTAGAGTTGTTGATGGAAGAGGCTCCTATGTTGCATGTTGGTAATCGGATGGGCCAACGATAGTATGGAAGTGATTAAATTTATGAAGAGGATGATGACACTAGAGAATCAAGACATCTGAGTTATCACTCCTATGGATCCAAACAAAGGACGAATAGATATTGAACTCATGAAAGATGAAGTTGTCATAGGATGGGGTCATTCTTACATAATTTGAGAAGACTATATACACCCAATTGCTAATGGGTATCTTGGCTGGCATAGCACTAGTTCTGCATCTTTCGATTTTGATGATGGGGTAGAAAAACGAAAAAATTACATGAATGACGTGTCAGTCATGAAGCATGGTTTATTCATGCAGTCATTGTGCCATGTCGTGACTAAGATTGTTGAATTACTGGTATATGGGGGATTGTCTGATCTAAGTGCATTCTGCATGGAGTTTGAAGAGAAGGTATCTGAACCTCAGTGATTGCTAGTGCTGGAGAAGGCATTGAAAGCTACCACAACATGCTGGTGGGAAACTCATAAGAAGACAATTAATGTTTGGGTGCAGTGTTGATGATTAATGAAAGCTCATTTCAGTGACACAGAAATATATAACACTGGGAAGTACAATGGGAAAAATGACCCCAACAATCATCTGGAAGAATCTGACACTCTATGGGAATCGTGACCAAAATGAATGTGTACATACCTTTGTTCACACTTTGGATGAAATTCCGAGGTCCTAGTACGTATCATCATATTTGTGTAGAGAAATAACTACATGGGAGGAGTTGACAGTTTTCTTTGTTCATACCTTCAGTTTCAAGGAGGCCAATCTTGATGTCCACAATGAACTCTAGATCATTTGCAATGTGGTGTTAAAGGTAGTACCGATCACATATCTAGTGGATCCACATGCACATTTCCACATGCAGTCAATAATAGAATGTTATAATGTATATGGTGAACCTGAGGATGATGATGAGTCACGCAATATCAATTTTCTGGAAACAAAAGGTACTAGGGATGTCACAGCACCAGATATACCAACTGAACCCATGAATCAACCACTAAAGATTATAAAATTCAACATTGGGATGGAAGATAACCAAAAATTTTCAAGTGTTAGGGACTATTGGGATGAAGAGATCATGGCAAGGATCATAAATCTACTGCATTAATTTCAAGATCTGTTACCAACAAAGTTCTCAGAAATGAAGGGGATACTAGGGGACTTAGGAGAGATGAAGATTCCACTAAAGCCAGATGAAAAACCAGTGAGGAAGAGACCATATCGCCTGAATAGGTGATAAAAAGAGTGAGTCAAGGCTGAACGTGATAGGATGTTGGATGATGAAATCATTGAGCCAATCAAAGAATCGGAATGGATCAGTCATATGGTGGTCCAAGATAAGAAAATGGGAGAAGTTTGAATTTCTGTCAATCTGAGAAAATTGAATGATGCTTATATGCATGATCCATTTCCAACACCATTCATAGATGAAGTAATTGAAGGAGTCAGTGGACAGGAGATGTACTCTTTTATAGATGGGTTTTCTGGTTATAACCAAATTAGGATCACAAAAGAAGATCAACATAAAAATACATTTGTTACCGAGTGGGGCTATTTTCAATACATAGTGATTCATTTTTGGTTGAAAAATGCACCTATGATCTTTTCCCAGGTTGTCATTGCTGCATTTAAAGATTTTATTCATAATTTTATTCAAGTTTACATGGATTATTGGATAGTGTATGGATTGATTAAGGATCACCTAGAAAACCTGCGACTGATGCTAGAAAGATGTTGACAATATCATATTGCGCTGAACTCTAAAAAGTGTATATTTTGCGCACCTTTCAGGATTTTGTTGGGTCACATTGTTTGCAAGCAAGGACTATTGGTCAACCCTGCGAAGATTACCTTGACTTTGAGCTTGCCGCCACTTGCAAATGTGAATATGGTTAGAACGACGCTGGTGCACATAGGATATTATTGCAAGTTCATGAGAGGTTATGTTGCAATTACAACACCTATAGATAAATTATTAAAGAAATATGTCGCATTTGTATGGATTCAAGAGTGTCAAGGAAGCTTCAACACACTAAAGGCCAAGATGGCTTCATCATCAGTACTTGTGTTTCGATATTGGAATAAGGAGTTTCACGTCCATGTGGACGCATCATCTCTCGTAATAGGAGTGGTGCTCACATAACTAGAAGAAGGGGATGTAGATCACCTGATTGCTTTCACTAGTCAAAATTTGTCATTTGCTAAGAAAATATATAGAACCACAAAGATAGAAGGTATGGAAATGGTATATATACTACATAAATTCAGGAATTACCTCCTAGGAGGTCATGTCAAGATGTTTACAGACCATTCTACTTTGAAGTACCTTGTCAATAAGCATATGTTTTGGGGGGAATATATGCCGTTGGCTACCTCTCTTCCAGGAATTTTATTTTGGGATAATTGTGAAGACAGGTCGCTTGAATGTTGGCCCTAATCATTGATCCTGAATTGAGACGGGAGAGGAACCAAGAAATATTGAAGAAAATTTTCCTGATGCACGGTTATTCAGAGTCAACATTACATATGATTTCTAAGTAATTTTAAAATGCTTGAGTGTAAGGCGTCCAAGTCTCCCTTTCTTTCTAGCATCAAATTGTTTGAATTTGGCAATTCTCAATTGGTATATATTACACTCTACAGGAAACTAGTGGGAAACTTGCTCTATCTTACACATATAAGACCATATATATCTTATGATATAAGTGTTGTAGCAAGAAATATGCACCAACCACATGATATCCATTGGAAGGCTGCAAAAATAATTCTTTAGTATGTCCAGGGTACAATAAATTTGAGGGTGCACTATTCAACTAGTGCTCTTCACTTCAACTAGATGGATTTTCTGATTCAGATTGGGCTGGAGATCCCACTGACATGAATTCAACTTTAGATTTTTTCTTTATTCTTACTGAAGGTCCCATTTTATGGCCAAGAAAGGAACATCACACCATTTCACTTTCATCAGCAGAGGCCGAGTACATGGAAGTAATCAATGCAACTACACAATGTGTTTGGTTGTAGGGAATTCTTTGGGAATTTAGTGTCACAATTGACATTCAAAGTGCCATCAAAATATCTATTGATCTAGTTCAGATGCAAAGGACAAAGCACATTGAGATCCATATGCACTACATCTGGGGCTTAGTGCATGAAAGGGTGATTTCACTTTAGTATTTCCCATCCACCGAGCAAACTCCCGACATTTTCACCAAAGATTTCATAGAGAATGCCTTCACTTACCTCAGATATTAGACTTGGGTGATGATGGATGGTGATATGATGGTATTTATTGTAGGTTTCATCCCCATGTCGATTCTTGAGGGAATATTTTGTCCCATGAGGTTTTCCTTCTTTCCTTCGTTTATATGGACAAATAACATTTCTGAATTATGTAATTGAGGTGACTTGAGCCATTATTGCGAATGCATACTTCATTTTAAGTGCTATAATAATTTTTTTGATTAAGGGAGGGTGTTAGAACACTAATATAACCATTATTACCCTAGTTACACTCCTTAGTCAATTTTATTGCATTGTGCATTAATACACTATGGTGGTGGAGTTAGGGTGCTTACTTGGACCAATAGCTAGTCAAATCGAGGCATTTACACCCACATGAGCACTCCATCTCAATCAACCAGTGACATGTGTACCCTCATCATTTCTTGTGTGCTCCTATTCATTGAATGTGGACATCTTGTTTTACTAGGAGCGTTAGAGGTGGATTTTGCCCTTTTTTTGCTTGATTTGGTGCATTTAATGCCACATAGAGTCTCTAAACCACCCACATTTCCACACCCATGCATGAAAATGTGTAATAATGTCCACACATCATCTTAACCACATCCAATCAACAATTAGTGTTTGTTTGGCCTAATTTTGAGCGTGATTGGCCCACCTAGGGGGGATTGATAACAATTCGACAATTTTCACTTGTAAAGATGCAATGGGATCCCAAAGCCTCATGAAACTATTATGATGTAATATGAAATTATCACTAACATGTTTTTATGTTATAAATTCAAAATTTAACATGTTTTCATTCACATTGTGTGTGTAAATTGTTTCTCATTTCATGGTTTTTTTCTAGTTTTGCACCAAATTTGATTTGTGAGTTTCTATAACACTCCTATATCCTTCCGTGGGTAAAATTTATCACAATTATTCTCTCAGAAAGAGGGAATTTAATATGAGCATTCATTTGCACCAGTGGCTAGGTACACTTCAATTAGAACCATCCTTGACTTCGCATCCAATATGAAGTGGAAGCTACATCAAATGGATGTGAAGACAAAATTTCTAAATGGATTTATTGAAGAAGAGGTATTAATATAGAAATCATAAGGGATCAATACTAATGATCAAAAAACTCATCTATGTAGACTAAAGAAGGAATTGTATGGGTTAAAGCAAACACCTAGACCATGGTATGGAAGGATCAATGGATGTCTAATGAGCTTAGGCATTACTAAAAGTAAAGAAGAATCCAAACTCTACTAAACAATTGAGGATGATGGAATTATGATATTATTACTATATGTAGGTGATATGTTCCTGACCGGAGAAGATACGTGTTGATGTATTTGTAACTTTGGAATGTATTCACCTATATATATTTGTCTTGTACCCCGATGTTTATTCTGGGAAGTGTCTGTAATGTATTTAAGTCATGTCATGCCCCGATGTTCCTATCAGGAGATTCAATAATGTAAACAAGTCATGTCAAGTCATTGTTGGTAACCCTCCTATTGTTCAAGGGTTAAAGGCCCCGCAGTTGCGGGGCCCTAGGGTTATTAGAATCTCCTAAAGAAGTCGACCCTAGTGAGTTATTGTCAAGTTGGAAATAAGTATAAATAGATAGTGAGCCTCTCTATTTAACACACACTCAGTTGTAGTGCATAGCTGAGGAAGAAGTTGCTAGGGCAAGAAAGAAGGAGGCTACTGCTCTCGGGAGATTATATTACTGTTTTGGGGTTTTAATTTTGGTGATGATTCTATCTCTGAGTAAGTTGCGGGGTTTTTTCCATTTATGGTTTCCACGAGGAAAAACATTTTGTTCATTGTCTCTTATGTTTGATTGATGTGCTTGTTATTCTCTCAGTTAAAGATCCTAATATAATGCTAGCTGAAATGATAAAAATCTTACATGGTATCAGAGCTAACCTGAGAGGAAGACACTATGCAGCTGTGGAAACTAGGGCTTCCTAATTTTTGGATCTCTCTCCACATAATTTCAACAAAATAAGGTTGGGCTGACTCTTGTCTCTAGGGCGCATCTTTTTGTCGAAGCAGAATCTGATTTTGAGCATTTTCAGTTTTTGACCCAACATTGCTGTAAAAAATTAGGGCTTTCCACAAAAGCAAATTTTTTGAGTGAGCCTATGCCTGGATTGATCTCCTCCTCAAAGTAGAAGTTTAGAGATCAAGATCAAAGTTTTTGGTTGGACAGAACTCTGTGAAAGTCAAACCCTAATCTGCTACTCAACTAACACTGCATAAATTCAGTTCCAAATCCAAATCCGACATAATAACCTGCTAATATCTAAATATTTTGTATTTCCATTTGAGGTTCTCAGTTAAAGATGTCTCATAACACCAAGCTTGATGAAAATCTTCAGGGAGTTGATAACTTCCGAGCCTCGAAGTATAGGATCTCCCTGGTCCTGGAAGAAAATGAGTTGGACTCCTATATCAATGAGGACATTCTAGTTCCAGAGGGAGATGAGGCTAAGGCCTTACACAAGAAGAAGTTGGTCATGGATATGAGGATTATTGCTTATTCTATAAAGGATCACCTCATACCACAAGTGTCCTCTCTAAAGACACCTAAAGCTATGTTTGAGGCCTTGACCAAACTATTTGAAGGGAAGAACATAAACCGAAATATGACTTTGAGAAACCAAATGAAGAATGTAAAGATCCAGAATGTAGAGACCATCCAGTATTACTTTACAAGGGTCTCTCAGATCAAGGAACAAACAGAAGCAGTAGATGAAGAAGTAGAGAATGCACAGATTGTGATGACCACCTTGAATGGTCTTCCTAGGGCATGGGACTCTCTCATTCAAGGGATCTGTGCCAGAAATAAGATAGTCAAGTTCAGCAAACTATTGGAAGAATGCTCTCAAGAAGAAGCTCAGATAGCGGTTCGAGAAGAAAATATGGGAAGTGAAGATCAAGCTCTCACAATCCACACCAAGAAAAACAAAAGGGACCATCATCACTCCAAAGGTAAGAATTCACACTCTAGAATAGATTTGTCTACTATTAGATGTTACACATGTGATGAGAAAGGACACATATCCAAATACTGCCCTAACAAAGGGAAATCTCACAAGAAAAGTGGAAACGAGAGAAGACATCATTCTCATGCTGCAGAGGATGATGAACCTTCCACAAAGAGAATAGATAGGTCTTGTCACTCGCATGAGGCCATGGAGTGAGTGGGGCGTTCACATATAGCATTAATAAGGACGTGGAATATACATAGGTTACACTTGCAGGAGTAATGGGATAGCCTTCATACGTCCTTCCTTCTCGTCACTGAACTACGGAACTGAGGTCCTACACTACCTCATTAAGTGGTTGATCGCTTGCGCTTGACAGAATAATTCTTGTTGTGACTAGCACTCTCTGACCAGCGTGACTGGCTCACAACCCTACCTGTTTCCCCGGCTCTATGCCTCATTCCGTGGCACATGTTAAAACACACTGTCGTTGCGCCCCTTGCCTCATGTGCTAGGCGCCAGACGAGAAAGTGATGATTCTTCAAGTGATGAAGAATATGTGTTGATCTCCACTCTCATGGGAACTATCTCACATGGAATCAATGATTGGCTTATAGATAGTGGTGCTTCCAAACATATTATGGGATTCAAAGAATCATTTGTGAAACTATCTGAACATGAGTCACCTCACAAGGTGAAACTTGAAGATGACTACCGGTATCAAATAAAAGGTAGTGGTGAATCCTCCTATAAACTAGAATTTGCAAAGTCTATGAAGATGAAAAATGTATTGTTTGTAGCAGGTCTAAAGAAGAACCTCCTCTCCATATCTGCATTGGATGCAAAAGGAATGAGGGTTGCTTTTGTAGATGGCCAAGTTCTTATGTGGCCAAAGGGAAAGACTTTTGATGATGCAATAATGATTGGGGAACAAGAATAAGGTCTATACAAATTGAAGGGCCAACCAGAACAAGCTTTGGTTCATGACTCAGTAGAACCAAATGAACTTTGGCATAGAAGGCTTGCACATGTCCATTACAAGGCACTACCATTTGCAGCAAAGATGTTGAAGGTCTTCCAAAAATGCAGAAAAAACATGATGGTGTCTGTAAAGGATGTGCAAAAGGAAAGAACAGAAAGAACATATTTCCAAGTAGCGAGACCAAGGAAAAAGAAATCTTGGAAATCATCCACTCCAATGTATGTGGTCCAATGTCATCCATTTCATTAAGCGGGTATTTTTACTATGTTTCTTTCATTGATGATTTTTATATGAAGACATGGGTATACTTTATGAAGAACAAAGATGAAGTATTCAGCAAGTTCAAGGAATTCAAAGCCTTGATCGAGAACCACACAAAAAAGAAGATCAAGATTTTTTTATCAGATAATGGCAGAGAATTTACATCGAATGAATTCAAAGACTTAAGCAAATATTCAGGGATTAAGAGGAAGTTAACCACTCCATATAATCTAGAATAGAATGGAGTTACAGAACAGAAGAATAGAATGATCATGGAATATGCAAGGGCCATGCTTCATGATCAACATCTTCCCATGCATCAATGGGCAGAAGATGGCATAATAGAAGTGTATGTACAGAACCATACTCCACATAGAGTACTTGAGAATAGGACACCTGAATAAGTCTTTTCAGGAAAGAAACAAGAAGTCAACCATCTTAGAATATTTGGCTATCCAGTGTACATATACATTCCGAAAGAAAAGAGGAAAAAGTTAGATCCTTCAGGAAGGAAGGGTATATTTGTGGGATACTCTGAAAGCTCAAATGCTTACAAAATATAATTCCTAGGATTCAAGAAGATCGACATCAGTAGGGATATAACATTTGACGAAGACTCAGCTTACAACAAATCCAAAAAGAGACTTGCTGAAGAACCTAAAGAAACAGAAGCACCTAGAATTCATGACACAACCATGAACGAAGAATATCAAGAAGAAGATTGAGAAATATAAGAACCTCAAGAACCTATAGATACACCTCAGGAGAAGAATCCTCACAAGAGGAAAATTGCTTGGGTATGAGAAGCTATACAAGGTGCATAAATATATTCGGCTCCAGAAGAATCACATAGAGAAAGGAAAAGAACTAGGTCCTATTCCAGTTATGTAGCCTTATTATGTGATTTCATTGATAAAGAACCTTCCAGCTAGGAATAAGCGACAGAAAAGAAAGAATGGAAGGATGCTATGATCGAAGAGTACCATTCAATCATGAAGAATGATGTTTTGGATGTTGTCCCAAGACCTACGGGGAAGTCTATGGTGACTTCCAAATGGATCTACAAGATCAAGCATGCTGCAGATGGTAGATAGAAAAATATAAAGCAAGATTTGTGGCTCGTGGCTTCTCCCAGAAAGAAGGAATAGATTATGAAGAAACTTTTGCACCCCTAGCTAGATACACTTCCATAAGATCAGTACTTGCTCTGGTTGCAATGATGAAATGGAAGATACACCAGATGGATGTCAAGACTGCTTTGTTGAATGGTGTAGTGGAAGAGGGAGTGCATGTGGGGCAGCCACTCGGTTTTGAGACACATGACAAGGAGACTCATGTGTGTAAATTGAAGAAATCCCTGTATGGTTTGAAACAGGAACCCAGGACATGGTATGATAGAATTGATGTCTTTCTATCCATTTTGGTCTTTACCAAAAGTAAAGAAGATTCCAACCTCTACTACAAGGTTGAAGAGGGAAATCACATGATACTCCTTCTATATATAGATGATTGGTTTGAAAATGGTATGGATGGAATGATTACTGATACGAAGAGAAAGCTTGCTGCTGAGTTAAAAATGAAGGACTTGGGTATGATGCATTATTTTCTAGGCATGGAGGTGTTGTAGAATGCGGATGGAATTTTCCTCGGACAAGGAAAGTATGTATTAGAGATCCTGAAGATATTTGGGATGATGGACTGCAAGGCCATAACCACACCTGTGGCATCGAACCTGAATCTATTGAATGATGCTTCATCTGAGTTAGTTGATCCCATGATGTATTGTAAGATGATTGGGTCCTTGATGTACCTGATGAATATGAGACCAGATATTTTCTTTGCTATGAATGCCTTGAGCCAGTTCTTGAAAAATCTGAGACATGTTCACTTGATTGTTGCAAAGCATATTCTGAGGTACCTAAAGGGTACAGTTGATTATGGGCTCAAGTATAAGGCTGATCAGAAGATTAACCTGGAGGGTTATGTTGATTCGGATTGGGCATGCAGTGCCATCGATAGGAAGAGCATTTTAGGGTGTTGCTTCAGTATGGGATCAGATGTGATCTCTTGGTTTAGTAGGAATCAATCTTGTGTAGCATTGAGTACAACTAAAGCACAATATGTCACATCCTATTCATCTAGTTTTGAGGAAGTATGGATGAGGATGCTACTATCTGATCTATTTGATCTCTAATTAGATGCTACTTGTATATATTGTGACAACCAAATTTCTGTGAAGTTGTTGGAGAACCTGATGTTCCATGAGAAGTCGAAGCATATCAAGATCAAGTATCACTATATCAGGGATATGGTGTAGAGAGGATCAGTGGAGCTCTAGTATGTTGCGACAGATGAACATATAACTGATGTATTGATGAAGCCATTGGCCAGAGTGAATTTTGAGTACTTCAGGGAGAAGCTTGGTGTTCTTTAGATCAAGATTCCTCCCAAGGGGAAGTAATGAGTCCGTGATGTGCCTTTCTGACATGGTGAGAGGATTGGTTCCTTATATGGTCATATGTAAGTGTTGTGCACTTCTGACATGGTGAAAGGATTGGCTCCTTCCATTGTCAGATGTAAGTGTTGTGCCCTTCTGAAATGGTGAGAGGATTGGTTCCTTCCATGGTCATATGTAAGAGTTGTGACATGGTGAGAGGATTGGTTCCTTCCATTTTCAGATGTATGTGATGATCCTGCATCATGCATGAAAAAGGGATGGCTCTATGAAGACACATCTAGTATGAAAAAGGACTAGCTCTATGTAGATCCCACATCCAGCATGAAAAAGGTCTGGCTCTCTGAAGACATATCTAGTATTAAAAAGGACTAGCTTTTTGTAGATCCCACATCTAGTATGAAAAAGGACTAGCTCTCTGAAGACACATCCAGTATGAAAAAGGACTGGCTCTGTGTAAATCCCACATCTAGTATGAAAAAGCACTAGCTCCGTGAAGACACATCAAGTATGAAAAAGGACTGGATCTATGTAGATCCCACATCCAAGATGAAAAAGTGTTTTCTCTGTGAAGACACATCTAGTATGAAAAAGGGCTAGCTCTATGTAGATCCTACATATAGTATGAAAAAGGACTAGCTCTGTGAAGACACATCCAGTATGAAAAAGGACTGGCTCTGTGTAGATCCCACATCTAGTATGAAAAAGGACTAGCTCTATGAAGACACATCCAGTATGAAAAAGGACTAGCTTTGTGTAGATCCCACATCTAGTATGGAAAACGACTAGCTCTGTGATGACACATCCGGTATGAAAAAGGACTGGCTCTGTGTAGATCCCACATCTAGTATGAAAAAGGACTAGCTCTGTGATGATACATCAAGTATGAAAAAGGACTTGCTCTGTCGATGTACATCCAGCATGAAAAGGGGTCAGCTCTGTAGAACTTCCTATGATGAGAAGAATCAAGAGATAACACCCGTGATGATGAACCAATGACGATCCAGATCAAGTGATGATCCAGATCCAATGATGATGATCTAGATCCAATGATGATGATCCAGCAGTGATGATCCAGATCAAGATGAAGATGACTTGAAGATGAATATAACTTGAAGATGAAGATGACTTGAAGATGAAGATGACTTGAATATGAAGATGACGAGAACTCATTAATGATCCAAATGATACAGAGAAGAAGACCCGTGCTGATAAATTGTGTCGAGAGAATACCTTCCTAGTTAAGAGGGAGTGTTGATGTATTTGTAACTTAGGAGTGTACTCACCTATATATCTTATGTCTTGTATGCCGATGTTTATTCTAGGAAGTGTTTGTAATGTATTTGAGTCATGTCATGCCCCGATGTTCCTATCGGGAGATTCAATAATGTAAACAAGTCATGTCAAGTAATTATGGGTAACCCTCCTATTGTTCAAGGGTTAAAGTCCCCACAATTGTGGGGCCCTAAGGTTATTAGACTCTCCTAGAGAAGCCAACCCTAGTGAGTTATTGTCAAGTCAGGAATTAGTATAAATAGAGAGTGAGCCTCTCTATTTAACACACACTCACTCACACTCTGTTGTAGTGCAAAGATGAGGAAGAAGAAGTTGTTAGGGATAGAAAGAAAGAGGCTACTGCTGTTGGGAGATCATATTACTATTTTGGGGTTTTACTTTTGGTGATGATTCTATATCTGAGGAAGTTGCGGGGTTTTCTTCATTTATGGTTTCCTTGAGGAAAAAAATTGAGTTCATTGTCTCTTTTGTTTGATTGTTGTGCTTGTTATTCTCTCAGTTAAACATCCTAATATAATGCTATCTTAAATGATAAAAATCTAACAATAATCCCATCATCAAATGTAAAAAGAAGATTTTTGCAGAGTTTGAGATGAAAGAACTTAGAATGATGCATTCCTTTCTAGGTCTTGAGGTATGGCAATATCGAGGCAACATTTTTCTAAACCAAGGAAAATATGCAATAGAAATCCTAAAAATATTTTGAATGATACATCGCAAGGCTATGACGACTTGGATGACAACAAGTTTGAGGTTATTAAATGTTGATGCTACCTTATAAAGGTATATTATTGGTTATGTGATGTACTTAACCAATACAAGACCATATATATGTTTTGTTGTAAACACTCTAAGTCTTATATGGTGAATCCTAAACACATTCACCTTATTGGAGAAAAATGTGTAATGAGGTATCTAAAGGGAACTTTATATTATGGGAACAAATATGCATCCAATGGAGAGATAATATTACATGGGTATACAGATTCAGATTGGGTAAGAAGTTCCAAAGATAGAAAAATCACCTCAGGATGTTGCTTTAGTCTGGGATTAGGCATGATATCTTGGTTCAACAGGAAGCATACAAATATTGCACTTATCACAATAGAGGATGCATATGTGGATGCATGTTCTACATGTAGCGAAGCAGTATAGATTTGAAAGATGTTGGAAATATTATTTGATGAGAGATACATACTACTGATATCCATTGTGATAATCATATTTGTATCAAGATGATAGAAAACCTGATGTTTCATGATAATAAAAATCATATTGAAGTTAGATATCATTTGATCTAGGATATGGTTTAGAAAGGAGCTGTAAAGCTTCAGTATGTTCCTACATAGGAACAAGTGGAAGATGTGATAACCAAGCCTATGGATCATGTAAGTTTTGAATACTTTTGATACAAGATTAGTGTAGTCCAAAAGGATCTCTCTCAAAAGAGGGAGTGACAATAGATGGAATATAGATGTAGTGGTAGTAGCTGAGTCTAGAGGAAGGTAAGTATGGCTAAGCTTATTGGTCCGAAAGGGTTAGTAAGTAAGAAGAGGCATGTTTATCCTAGGGGGATTGGTATGTCTGGATAAACCATTTTAACCCAAGTGGGCATGTAAGCCAGGATGAGACTTATTGATCCCCATGTGTTTACATATATCTAACTAGGCTTGTTGTCTTGAAAGGGTTAGTAAGTTAGACAAAATTCTTGGATGGATCTACGAAGAACTCACCTTGATGCTACTCCGAGATCATTAGAGGGAAAGATGTATCTTCAGTATTCCTATACTGTTGATTGTTAAGGTGATTTCTTTAGTATTGTCATACTAACGATTGCTGAGATGCTTGCTTTAGTATTGATATACTGATGATTGTTGAGAGGTTTTCTTCAATATTGTTATATTGATGATTGTTGAGATGATATTTTCAGTATTTTTATACTCATGATTGTTTAGTTAATTGTTGAGATAGTTTCATTATTGTTACACTGATGATTGTTAATGAGATTGGTTTAGTATTTCTATATTGATGGTGATGTTGATGTTCCAGTATATCTATGATGGTAATGCACATGATGATCTAAGATTATAGGAAATTTTTATTTTAGCACTAACATGATAATGAGATTATTGTTGACATTTCAGTAGCTATATACTAATGTTGAAGATGATGAGGTTACAAAAGATGACTCAGTATTCACATTCTAATGTTAGCAAAAGTTGATTTAGAATTCACATATTGGTATGACAGAAGATCACTCAGTATCCACAAGCTGATGCTGTAAAAGATTATCCAGAACATGATTCACTACTCATATACTTACATGGTACACGATGATTCAGAATATGGTTCAATATTCATATACTAATGTGTCATACATTAATTCAATATTCACATAGTGATACTACAAAAGATGATTTAGAATATTATAGAAGATGCTCAAGTACGTACCGAAGATAATTTAGTATTCACATACTAAGATTGCAGAAGATGATCCAGGTGAGATTGATGATGAATATGTATGATGATGTTCCAAAACCTCCTATGACATATAGAGACTGACCAGTCATTTGTACAGTTGTGCTAGTAGTTGATACTGTGGTTGAATATCTTCTTAGTTAAGAGAGAGTGTTAAAGTATTCTAACTTCGAAAGATATTCCATATCTATTGAATTTTTTCCTCCTCCAGGAGACAAGTTTGGTTTTGTAAGAGTCATTGAAAGAGTTAATGTAAGCTTATGAATGTAAATTGTGTCAATAGTATCAGAGCATTAATATAATAAATGTTATTTTGGTGTCTTTCTAGACAAGTTGACCTAGTTAGTTAGACAAGTTGGCGCTGTTAGGTTAGAGGAAAATTCAACTGAAGAATATAAATAGGGAAGCTCTCCCGTTCATTTCTACTCACTCACTCAAGTTGTTTGGAAAGAGAGAGAAGCAATAGTGTGCTAGAAAGAAGAGATAATCAATTGTCTTCGTTTTACATTGCTTTGGTTGAGTTCTATATTGAGGATGTTTTGCGGGGGTTTCTCCCTCGTTGTTTCCACAAGGAAAATCTTTGTGCTCTTATGTCTCTTTTCTTGTTGTTATTTCAGTGATCTTACTAGTGACAATTTGTTTTAAGATATTATCTAAGAAAATTAAGAAAACTTAACACTATAACCCCCCTATATCCTACTCTCCATCCCCCAATACTTACAATATATTGATCTTATTTATAACAATTAAAAAAACCTTTATGAATGAACGTGTAAAAATATTGCTCAATAAGGTGAATCCATCGTGATTGTACACTTCAATATTAAAAGTATTTGTTGTGGCCAATTTGGGCACTAACACACACTCTTTGTTTATTTATGGTCATTTTTTATTGGCTAATTAGGATATAATAAGTTAAATAATGCACATCAAGGCTAACTCTAAAGAGTAGGAAATCTCATTAGGTGAGGTAGGTTTAAGATATTGGTACTCTAACATGAAGGTACGGGCATGAATTAGTTGAAGAAGCATAGTCTAACACCAAGTAACTGTCAATCACTAAGTCTTGGAGTGAAAAGTTAGGTAGTGCCACATGACGACTAGGGAGCAAAAATAAAAATTAATGCATCAAGAGGGCATGTGCCCTAGGGATTTGACATTGTCCCTTATGCACAGTAAACCATGTGTATTCCACTATGTACACCAAATTGAATCCTTATTTTGAAATAGTTCAATTGTTTTAGTTCCAAAAGAATAATGCATTTAATCACCTTCGACAAGTTGACATTCAAAGATATATATGTCCAATGTAGACAATTATAAAAATTATCAAAATGGAAACTCAAAGAAAATAATAATAAAAGTAGTTATATTTTTTTTGTGTTATAATGAAAGAAGGGGATAAAAAAACTCCAATGTGATAGAATTTTCTATATTATAATGAAAATATTTGGAATCACTCACCAACACTACTCTCTAATCCATCCTCCCATGTAAAATGATTGCATATTTGGACTAACAAACTCAAAATAATCTATGGAAAATGAGTAGTCCTAAAAGAGGTGATTCATTGTCTTTAAGTTGAGGAAAGAAGGGAAAATTTGATCCGAGGGAAAACTTTTTACCTATCGTTCCTTGCTAGGAAGGCCATGGTGAATCACTAGCCATGCAAACAACTAGAGTTTGTAGTTGACCTCAATCAACCACACACTATGCAATTTCTTAATATACTATCTCTTTGCGTCATTAAACACACTTCATGAATTAAGATCCCTCGATATTTCCAATATTATATCACACAATCCATAAGATCCCTTTATCTTGCCAATATACTATCACACAATCCAAAAGATCCCTTGATCTTGCCAGTATTTTGTTCCATTGGAAGATTGTGCCTAAAAAAGCCTATCAAGGGGAGCATTTCTTTAGAAATTAAACCACTCATTTCACAACTAATATCCTAAAACAATTGAAAATATCAATCAATTGTGAACTTCCCTCGTCCTTAGCAACAACAAAAATATCCTAAGACATTGTAGGAAAACCCCAACTCCATTATACTTGGACCAAAAGTCTAAATATAAAATCTACGAATGTATATGAAAGCAAACCATATTTACACTTCATTAAAACATAATAAACATGTAAGACTTTAAAACCACTTCTTGTGAATAATAGATATTTCTATTACTTGGAAAAAGAGTAACTTATGTTACAAATGCTCTAAAAATAAAGCCTTACATAAACTGTAGAGAAAAACCCCGCATCCAATGAAATACCATGATATCTCGGTATCCCACTAATGGAAGGGTAAATGCCCCTGATATGGGATACCATGATATCCCACTATAAAACGTGGAAGGGTAAATGTAGAAGCAAAAAAAAACAATCATTAGACTCATCAAAGGTAGATTAATGAAGCTGGTATTCCTCTCACATAGAATGAAGAATTAATAACAAAATTATTATTTAATATTCATAACTATGTTATTTAACACAAGTATAGATCCATCTTAACTATGGCTCTACCAAAAGCTGAGAGGGATCAAGTTCTCTTGAGGTGCAAACCCTTTTTAATTTACAAAAGTGTCTAATAAGTATTTCTACTTGTTTTTCTCAATAACTAAAAATAAAAATTTATATGTTAGGGTTAACCTTGGCTTGGGAATGAGTAAGAATGTAAGTGGTTTAAGGAACATGGTTTTAGTGACCGATGGATTCTTGCTAATTGTATTTGCATTTAAAGAACCTTATAAATATGGTTGTAATATTTCATTGTAATAGCTATAATTTTGTAATTTATTTTCTATCACATATTTTATTCCTAACATTATGTGTGTTTAGATTTCAAGTCAAAGAAATTTTAAATTGAAATTTGATATAAATTTGCTAAATGTGTTTTACAATTTAGCTAATTTTAAATTAAATTTTATATGTTCGTAGTACTATAAAAACACATTTAGCTAATTTTAAATTAAATTCTATATGTTAGTAGTACTATAATTTTTCCTTTTACTACTCAAGTCAATTGAAATTTACTACTAATATTTCTAAGATTGTGAGTATTTCCCTAATATGATTGTATATTTATATGGGTATAATATTTTTTTTATTTTTTTTTAGTTATAACCGGACATATTATAAGTTTTTTTATTTTTTATTATTATTATTTTTATTGAGCCTATATATGCCACGTTAGGGTTACGAGACGGGACACATCTCACCCATTTGAGCTATAGAAAGCACCTCTAAACACAATTAAATCATAATTATGTACCACCAAATTATATATAACTAATAGAAAATCAGATATACACACCCGACTTCAGCCGACTCATCCAGTCAACGTCGACATTTTCAACTTTGTCAAATGATATATAAATAATCGGATTATCTATCGACATCTTGAAAGAGTTTTTAATCTACCCTTGAAGTTTTATTATTTTATTGCTTCTTTGTTGCTTCCGTCACTGCATAGTTTTGATCCGCAATCATGGATATTGCCTTAACTGCAAAAGCAAAATTAAAAACTCTTCAAGAAATTAACTGCTTTAGAAATTAAGAAAACCCCAACCTCCATTGTACTTGGATCAGAAGTATAAATATAGGATTTGCAAAGGTATATGGAAGTAAACCATATTTACACTTCAATAAAACATAATAATCATGTAATACTTAAAAAAACCCTCCTTGTGAATAAAAAGTATTTCTCTTACTTTGAAAAAGAGTAACTTATAATGTTACAAATACTCTAAAAATAAAGCCTACTGTTTTACATAAACAATAGAGAAAAACCCCACATCAAATGAAATACCATGATATCTGGGTATCCCACTAATGGAAGGATAAATGCCTCATATGAAAGGGATACCATGATATCCCACAATAAAATGTGGAAGGGTAAATGTAGAAGCAAAAAAAATCCAATCATTACACTCATCAAGGTAGATTCATGAAGCTCCTATTCGTCTCACATAGAATGAAGAATTAATAACAAAATTATTATTTAACATTAAATCATAATTATGCACCACCCCATTCTATATAACTAATAGAAAATCACGGTATACACACTCGATTTCAACAGACTTATCCAGTCAACATCCACATTTGACACCGACACGTCCAGTCAGCTTCAACTTTGTCAAATGATATATAAATAATCAGATTATCTATCACATCTTGGAAGAGTTTTTAATTTACCCTTGAAGTTTTATTATTTTATTGCTTCTTTGTTGCTTCGGTCACTGCATAGCTTTGATCCGCAATCATGGATATTGCCTTCGATAATGACATTTCAGAACCAAATCAGAACCCAAAAGCAGAAGTAACTGCTTTAGAAATTAATGGCACAGTTCAGCAAATAATCAATAATATAGGTCTCGCTCGAGAAAAGTTGGAGAAATCTTCATTTTATTCACAATTTATGGAACAAATGGAGCAAGAAGAAATGGTGGAACGAATAGAAGGGGTAATAGCCACAGACCCACGTTATTCACGATTACAACTGGTTCTTTATGGCCTTGGATGGATTGATTGTAGCTATGTGGATCCCCAGTATAAACACATGCAGTTAGCTTTCGCTCTTTTATTGCGAGACAGATTTAAATGGGTGAATGATATTGAGGTTTACGATCCAATCCTCTCTGCAGTCGAGCGAATGGCTATAGAAGCGTTCAACTGTACTTGTCTCACTATTGACGAGGAATGCAGAAGGAAAGTGGAGAGACCTACTTTATTCTTCATGCCACACCTGCCGTTTTATCTATTTGACAATGTATTGGAGGCAAATTGGAATCCTGATAATTTGAATAAAATTATCATACTAGGCAACACTTTTTCGGACTGCATGGTAAACACTAGCAAAATAAAGTTGGTTCTGACGAAGCCTCATATGTTGCGTCAAATACCTCTGCCAGAATCAGCCATTAAAACATGGCGGCCTCACCCACCACCTCGACCAGTAACAAGAATTATCTCTTCTATTGATCCTGATAAAGTGTATATGAGAGCATTTCAGAGTATCAGTTGGCATTTTTTTGGAGTAATTCCTGCAAACCAGCTTTCTCAAAGTGTCATCCCTGCTAGCTTAGGCTGTCCTATTGTAGCGGCTTATTCACTTTTCCTTAACGTGTTGTTTGTGTGAGAAAACTAAACTTACAAATGCCGGAGTAAGATTTGAACTAATTAATTATTTTTGTATGTTGATATTAGAAATTCTTTTAATTCTTGATTAGAACTAGCTAATTTCAGTAATTGGTTTTGAGCTCTCCAAAATTATTTTTCTATGTTGATATTATAAATTCTTTTAATACTTGATTAGTAGAACTAGCTAATTTCAGTAATTGGTTTTGAGCTCTCCAAATGGATTGGCATCATTGGTTACCATTTGAATAAAATTATCATACTAGGCAACACTTTTTCGGACTACATGGAAAACAGTAGCAAAATGAAGTTTGTTCTGAGGAAGCCTCATATGTTGCGTGAAATACCTCTGCCAAAAACAGCCATTAAAACATGGCGGCGTCAAGCACCTCCAGCAGTAACAAGAATTATCTCTTCTGTCGATCCTGATAAAGTGTATATGAGAGCATTTCGGAGAATCAGTTGGCATTTTTTTTGCAGTTGGAAAAATAAGAAGTGTAATCCCTGCAAACCAGCTCTCTCAGAAGTGTCATCCCTGCTAGCTTAGGTTGTCGTACTGTAGCGGCTTATAGCGTGTTGTTTGTCTGAGAAAAGTAAGCGGACAAATGAGTCACTAAGATTGTGATGCGGTTTATTTTGATATTTATATATTAGATAAAATATTTATTTATATTATATTTATTACACCATTCACTCAAACCTAGTTGCTACTTCGTTAAAAGTGGAGGGTATAAATAATTAAACTAATTATTTTTCTGTGTTGATATTAGAAATTCTTTTAATATTTGATTAGAATTAGCTAAACTCAATTATTGGTTTTGAGCTTTGCAAATGGATTGACATTATGAGTCTTTTTTCAAATTCTGCAACGTTACCATTAAAAGTTTGTGGTGTTTCTTTTTTGCCAACTTTTTTAGTTTTAGTTTTGTGTAGTGTATGGTAATCCATAAATTCTGTAATGTTTTTATAGCTGAGCAATTTCTTAAATTTTTGAATTATCAAGATATAGCCATAAAAATTGTAGGGCAGCTTATCTATTACATGATAAATACAATATCTACTAATTCCACATTTAAGTTACTCACATTTTGATGCATGTTGTTTGTTTGTTGTTAGTAATATATAATATGATTATGAGGACATGAATCAATATTATAGTCATTACCTAAATCTTTTAGAACTACACAAATTTCTTTGTAATTGCATGGGTAAATTATTTGACATTAGTAGAAGAGTATCAAGTGGCAATCTAAAAGGAAAATAAATAAATGAAAAACTCATACTTCTTGGCCTATGTGACTATAATGATAAATAATAAATAAACAATTGCAATTACATATAGATAAATCTTGCATATCTTGAGAACTATGTCATTGTTGTGTTTGGCATACCATTAATTAGCTTCAAGTTTACAAGTTGTTGGGGCTAATAATAGTATGTTACAATCACCAAGCTAGGGCACACATTACTTGTCAATCCATGAATGTTTCGTTTTCAAGAATACTCCTAAAGTATATACAAATACAATTTCCTTATGATGTTGTATGAAATACTAAATGCAATGCAACTAGTGAAATAAAGTGACATGTGTATGTGTGTGCATGATTGTTGTTAAACATGATGTGGGGTTACTATGGATTCATGAGCTTCTATTTATATTCATGGTTTAAAATCTCACGAGAATGCATGGATCGTAACATTATTAGCAATATAACACAATAAAACATTATGGCATGAAATTGATACTAACTCTTCATATTGAATTTTTATTTTTTATTTTTGTTGAAAACAATTGGTGAAGATGAATGCTTGGATGATCATCATGACTATGTTAACAATGGACTAGAGAATAGATTGGATGATAATGGTGATCAATCAAATGAATATGATGAAGAAGCTCTATTTGATGAAGATGATGATCATGATGTTGGTGGTGGTAGCTACTAATGTTTATTTTCTCAATTGTACATATATTGTTTCCTTTATTATGATCCAAATGCATACTACATTATGTGTCCATATTGATTTATATCATGGATTGATGTCAACATACTAACCATTACTAAGTCTTCATTTCTTTATATATATATATATATATATATATATATATATATATATATAATGGTTTCTATGAGAGGTTGTGGATTTAATGATATATTTACTTTCACTTCTTTTGATGAAGGATAATAATGATTTTATTGGTAATAGTATTATATTGTAATTTTTTTATATTGGATCTAAAGGAACTAATGCTTTTTACTTTCACTTTATGAATGTTTTAAAGGTTCATGAACAATTGTCCTTTCATACAAAATTTTAACTACACAATCTTCTTACACAATCACATGGAACAAGGAAAAAAATAAATGAACCCAATCATTGAAGCATCATCAACACATCAAGCTAAAGCACCTGCAAAGAAACTTGAAATAAGAAATCAATAACATATAATCTCAAAACAACATCATCAATCAGTGAAGCATCATCAATCACTCAAATCATTTAATCTTGCCACGATTAAGCATCATTAAGTACTAAAATCATTTAATCATGCCACCATCAAGTATCATCAAAACTACCCATACAATTCTAAATATCAATTCAATCTACATGTATATATTCACTTGTATTTGTAAGTGCCAAGTAGAATTTTGTTGTACTTGGGTGCACTCTTTGTTGAGGTCAACACCTATTTTAGTTTAATTTTGTTGAGTCTCTTCATAAAAGGGTGGAATTGCAAGAAATCCTTATTTAGCTTAGTGATTGTTATGTTTATTAGTGGAAAAAAATCAATGGCTTGGTAGATTTGCTAAACACTCTAGCTCTCTCCTATGTCAACAACATTGTGTGGTCAACAAGAAAAGACTCACTCATATTATAAACTGTGAAAAATAATAGCAATACACTATTGAGATTCTTCATCTTGAATCATAATTCTAGCAGTATGAGATACAACAAAAAAAAGAAAAAAAATGGAACTTGCTCATGTATAGAGAAATACTCATTTTGTGATTCATTTAAATGGCCTACACATAATCATGCCACTTTAAAATCACATAAGAAATTAGTGGTCCCTTGTCAAAAGAAAATGAATATGAAGTGGTCACCCGCATCAGAAAATTAGAAGTGGTCATCCATAACAAGAACATAACCTTCCTTCGATATGACAAGGAAGTGATTGTTCACATTCTCTATCCCTTGAATCCAATCTAGTATGAGATTGATGGGTTCTTAAAAGAAGGTTCTTCTTAGCCTACTCTAGTGCAAAGTATCAACTTCCAAGATTGTGATTGAGTGGGCCATTTGAAAGATCAATGTTTTGATCTTCATCCTAGTAAGCATTGTGGAAAGCACACTCATTCTTCAGATAGATGCTTCATGCTAATAAATCCTATAAGAGAGAAGATTCATTATGGGTGGCACTACTACATTTTGATCTAAAATCCGACGGAAAAATCCGACGGCGCGTGGATTTCTCCTTTTAAACTTACCAAAAATCACAATGATACATTTTTTTTGTAAATGTGGCCACAAGCGTCGGTAAAGCGACGACTATTTTCATAAGAGACGGCGTGTTGTTAAGCGTCACTTAAGCGACGGTTTAAGCGAAGGCAACTTCCCAAAATAACCAATTTTTTTTATTATGCATCCATTTTAGTCGTCGCTTAAGCGACGGAAACTTCCTAAAATAGTAATTTTTTTTATTATACATCTATTTTAGTACCAAAATAGGGAGGGAATTTATGTGTCGGCGCTACTAAAACAAGGTTTTTATGAATTGAAAGTAGCGGAGACAGCTAAACACGGTAGGAGCACAGGCCATAGAGACATGGATGGCGCAATAGCAAAGTGGTTAACCCCGTTTGGAACCACCAGCAAAGGCAATGGAAACTAAGGCAGAGGAGGAATCGACAGAGCTAGCAGCGTGCCAAAGTTCTGAGTTCCCTTAAGCAAGCACCTAAAGTTTTCTGCATATCTCTCCAAACTGAGAATAGGGCATCTTACCTGGCACTTCGTGTATCAATCCACCTCCCTCTTCTGCAATTTCATTGAATCACCCACGCCTCCAAATCAATTCATCAGATTGTGAAGGATGGTGTCACTCTCAACTGACCGAATTGCAGTATAAGCTTAGGTCATACTTCAAAGGAAGGATTGGAGTGCTCGTTTTAAATTGTTTTAAATTGAAGATGCAACTAACGTTAAGTGCTTATGAGAAAGGATGGCGTAGTAGCAAAGTGGTTAACCCCGTTTGGAACCACCAGCAAAGGCAATGGAAACTAAGGTAGAGGAGGAATCGACAGATCTAGCAGCGTGGCAAAGTTCTGAGTTCCCTTAAGCAAGCACCTAAAGTTTTTAGGTAAAAGTGAAATTGATGAAAAATTAGACACTATCCGATGAAGTTATAGGATCCTTTTGCAGTTTTAGAGTTTTTGCAAGGTTTTAGGGAAGGTTTTTTTGAGGTTTTTGTGAAGATGGCAGCTTCATGCTTTTCAATGGCGACTACCCAAGTGCTGCCTTCATTAGAAGCAACAACAGTAACATCTTTAGGAGGAGGTTCAGCATGTCTGAAGGCTCCTTGTTCAAGGCTTCCTATGATGGCCTTGCCAACGGCTGCCCCTTGTCATTTAGGGATATCCCATTAACGGCTGCCCCTGAGACAATTATCTTCTATTGTAAATGTCTGTCATTTCATGCTTAATTGCTTCTACAGCTTTGTACATGTAGGCTGAAAATATTTTTTTTTCCAGGGATGTATTGTGGGAATTTCGTTTTATATTTTCAGTATATGCTTACACGGAACACTTAAAATGCCTAATGGGTGCAGGTAATTTATGATAGGTCCATTGGGCGAAGCAGAGGATTTGCATTTGTTACAATGAGCACCGTTGAAGAGGCTGAAGCAGCTTTAAAAAAGTTCGATGGCTTTGTAAGTGAGGGAATGTATTCATTCCTGGAGTTGTTTACTTGTCTCATATTTTCATACAGGGATCAATTTAAGCATTGTTTTCTAAATCTTATATTTTCAGGCAATTGATATGAATCCTTAACTAGTGTTCTAGAAAATTTTATATTCTTATTGTCTTAGATTGGAAGAAAAGAAACTTAATCAGATTGATAACGATGTGAGCAAACGTGTTCTTAAGCACTATAAGTAAAAGCAAGAAAATAAGGTCTGGAGCTTCTTGTGTCGGTTGGTCCATTGTTAGCAGTTTTGTGACTAGACTGGGTTGGTTGGCCTTATATCAATGCAGAAAATAGGTGGGCCCAATATGAAGGTCAACTTTCCAGAGATTCCTAGAGTACCAGATGGGTTTCCTATATCACCAACTGGAGGAAGGCCCGCAAGGTCACCTAGTTTTGGTGGCTATGTTGACAGTCCACACAAGGTGTATGTTGGTAATCTTGCATGGAGTGTAACCTCAGAATCTCTTAAAGAGGCATTCAACACAAAAGGGAATGTGTTGGGTGCAAAAGTTATACAGGATTGTGAAACAGGAAGATCGCGAGGGTTTGTATTTGTTTCTTGCTCGTAAGAAGTTGAAGTAGAGGCTGCATATTTTGTTGACTAAAAGGGATCACTTATACGATTTGCAGACAAGGAGACCTGCCCAACTTGTAAACAAGGAGACTGATTACACCCCACTTTCCAATGAGAAGAGGGATGAAATTTTTTGGACGTGAGCCAGCTACAAAAATGGTAAGTCAAAACCTTGTTTGGTTCAGAAACCCTGATAGGGATTTTGATTTAAGATTGCATATTTTGTTGACTAAAAGGGATCCAACACAAATCATTGAAAAACATGCACAAATAGGTTGGGATTAAACTAGGAAACTATAAACAATGTCATTGATAGCACTACTGTTAGACCAATTTTATGGGTTACAAGCCTTGCTGTCAGTGCTCAGCTATAGACAGACCAGCAGAACACACAATTTACTATAATATTTTTCATTTTCCTTATTTGCTAAAATGTTCTTTATGTTCGCCAAATTTTATAAAAGCCTCTATAGAACATTCATACTTGTGGACCATTTTCCTTAGGGCATATGACTGATCAGCTGTATTCATAGCTTGCCAATGAACTTATCATCTCCATGCATTGTGATGCAATGTTAATCATTTGGTCCAAAAAGTCATCTCTGCTATCATCAGATGCTACAAATTATATTATAGGCAGTGAGAAGAAACATTTGAAACCTCGATCACATCAACAGAGTCCTCAAAGCTTTTGTCGCAGATCTCTTAAAGGGAAGAAACACTTCTTTCCTATGTATGACTAAAGATATCAATTAGATTGCTCAAATTACTGTTTATCAACCGAAGCTTGTTCAGAAAGTAAATTATAGTCTTGCTATTGTTAAATTCAACATGAGATGTCATTCTCAGGAACCAAACCCTTCTCCAGCATCTTATTGATGAGTAATTCTGCTTCAAACTTCTTATTTTCTTTGCAAAGCTCTCTGATTAAGGCCGTATATGTTTTAACATTTGGTTCAAAACCATTTTCCTCCATTTCTTTTAGTTGCTTAAGGCATATTTCAGTTTCTCCATCCTCAAGAAGGCCATCAATTAGCATTGTCCACGTCCCTTCATCAGGACTATAACCACTTTGTAATACATTCCCAAACAACATTTCCTCTTCTTACGCCTTGCCTTCTTTGCAGAGTCCATGAATCACAGAATTGTACAAAGACAGGCTTGGTTCATAACCATTTTCAACCATTCTATCCAAAAGCTCCATAGAATAGATGCAGTTTCCCTGTTTACAGTGCACATTAATTAGAGATGTATAAATTGATTCATGAGGACAGAGGCCTCTGTCTTGCATATTTTTTATCAGCTGATCTGCCTCTAGGAGTCTGCCACCCTTACATAATCCTGCAATTAAGGCACTATAAGTATCTACAGTAGGCTAACAATACTTCTCCATCATTTTGTCAAGAAGCTTGAATGCAAGATCAATGTTTATTTGATATTTCATGTGGCATTCCATCCAGGGACTGAATTTCATCTAAGCTACCATGATCTGAACTGCCTATTGCATCCTCATCAGGAATCACGTGTCCTTTTTGTATTTTGTTTTCTTGAACTATACCACTCATAAGCATGCAATAAGTTTGATAATTAGGTTGGCATCCCTCATCAAACATCTTACTTAATAGATCAAAAGCATGATCCATCCTACCTAATTTGATGTTCCATCAATTAATGATGTGTAAGTATTCGAGATGCAAAGAGAATTACAAGAAATGGCGGCCAAAGCTGAAGAATCTGTCTTCATCCTAGGAAGCCAGTAATTACTACAGTATACTTATCTTCCATTTATATAGTTTTGCATTTGACTGCAAGTTCAGTAGTACTTTGACTTCTGTGTTTGTGTTTTCTTTTTAATGTACTTTGTGACCTTTAGGCTAGTGCCATAATCTGTGTTTGCCTTTAGAATATCATTAATATCATACCTTGATGCAATGCAGAAAGCATACTGCTAAGTTCTGCAGCCATGGAAAAAGTACAGAGTCCACGACTGTCACAGAAATTTATGTTTTAAACATTCTCATTATGGACACATCTTTAATATTATGTTCCATATAGAAATGAGATAGTGCATACCAATTCAACATTTGTATCTTTAATGTCCGATATATCCTATCTAATCTGAAAATAAATGGATGGTGTTTCATTGACCTTCCAGGTAGAATTCAATTGTCAATGTAGGCACCTCATTGTGCTTGCCTTATTTTTGGAGAAATGACATAAACACCTCACAAAGTCAAGGTGATACATGCTAGATGATTAATTCCATTTGCTTCTTCATGGCTTCATTGCAAGTTCAATGATGAAAATCATTGGAGGTATTAAGCTTGAGGAAGAACTGACAGATAAGAAGCCAACAAATCTATGGAGATCAATATTATCTGGCCTTGACATTCTTCCAGAAAACTTTATGATTCATGGTCATATGCCCCATCAATTCTCTCAACCCAATTCAGTAGTCTGCCAGACCTCACTGCTGTGTACATACATGCATACATGTCACACATGCCTTCTCTGTATGCTCCCAGTTCTCCTCCACTCACTGCTACCATTAATGGCACTCTGCGAGTCAGCTGTACACTTTCTGAGGTAATAAAAATCCAACAAAAAATTAAATGCAAGACTCAAGTCTCAAATTCAAGTTGTTACCTCCATTTGATGTTCAAGATACACGCAAGTTTTTCTATTGACTCAGATGTGCAGTGGTTGTCCTTTGCCTCTGGAGCCATTTGATTTTTCCTTAAATGTAAAACAATTAAAAAGTAAATATAAGACTTAAGTCTCAAATTCAAGTTGTTACCTCCGTTTGATGTTTAAGATCATCTAGGAAAGTGGTGCAACATTTTAGATTCCCTGAAATATGCATTAAGTGGCATGTTAACCTGTATTGCTCCATTAATTACTTTACCACAAATGCGCAATGGTCCATGCAATAGCATCCTTTACCTCTAGAGCCATGTTACTTTTCCTTAAAACAATTAAAAGTAAATACAAGACTGAAGTCTCAAATTCACAGTGCTACCTCCAACTCCAATCTAAATGGCACGAACTCTACAAATGTGTTCTTCAATCTGCAAGTAGCTGGGTAGATAACAATAAAAAATGAATTCGCTTTTAAAATCACCTCCAAGTCAGTGCCAAATCAACTCTAAATCCACATGCAGAATTTACTAAGCAAATCAGCTCCAAACTCATCAAAAACAAACAATGACAAGTGAAATGACTTAAGGAAACCTTAGGTGGCCTTTTGACAAGGTAAGTCGAGGTTTAAGTGATTTTCTGTTCCTTTTTATTTTCTTCCATTATTCTTTTGATTTTTTTGTGATTGTTTGGTTATCAGGCTGTGTCATAGTCATGAAATGAAATGAAGTTATATTAATGTTATTAAATGGCCAAAATAGTTCAATTGGACTAGGAAGAACAACATTTGGCAACTAGAGTAAGGACTCAGGAGTTCCTAGAGCAGGTCCTTCACAGTTCTAAAATATGAGGTTAAGGAAACTCTAGAAGAAAGATTAGGAAAATAATATAGAAAAAAAGGAGGAAACCCAACAAGGTAACTATAGAAAGTGACACATATAACAATATGGGAGAAGAAAGCATCCTAGCAACAATGGTGCTATGACAGGTCCTCCAGAAAGTAACCAAGACTATGGTGGCAAAGGAACATCAACTTCATGGTCAATATCCAAATTAAAAGAGGATCCATCATCATCCACTGCCACCATTGTGCCAAGAATTAGCTTGATAATCTCCTCCAGAGAATGGCTAGGGTTGAGAAATCTTGGTTGAACTATCTCGGAGGGAAAGAAGTTGGGGAACCCTGTATTGTACCTCCCATGACATACAAGGCTGATGAATCCCTTTGAGTGGGAAGAAACTCTGTGACGGGCACCTGTCAGCAAGCCCTGTGCTGAGAAAGACGATAGGTGGAAGTCCTTCTATGCAGTGTAGATTAGTAGGATGAGGTTGCCTCATGGTGTCTTGTGTAGGGTGTGCTGTTTCACTAAGTTTGTGCCCGAGCCTCAGGCCCTACACTGTTGTGGATGACTCTGTTCATCTTTTCTATCTATTGCCAATGTATTATCTACAGATGTTATTTGTTTTATTTTCTGTCCATCATCTATGGACATCTGTTGTGGATGCCTTTGTCCATCTTTTATATCTATTGTTGATGTATTATCTGAGATATGGGAACCTTTGTTTAGTGTATCTCCTATTTACCCTCATGAGGGGGATCCTTCACTTTTAATTTTAGTGTATCTCCTATTTACCCTCATGAGGCACCGAAGGTGAAATGTAAGACAAAGGTATGCTCTTGAAATTTATGGAATGGCTTGGTAATTCATCTCAGACCAATATTTGAAAATTGTGTGAAGGATTTCATGATCTTTGGAGTCAATTTGTGGTATTCATTTTTCTTTCAATTGTGTGACAAGTGGAGTATAACTTTGATGCAGGTTTATCATCCAAATATTGATTTGGAAGGCAATGTTTGCCTCAATATTCTGCGGGAGGACTGGAAACCTGTTCTGAACATCAACACCATCATCTATGGTCTGAATCATCTTTTCACGATAATTTAATAATATTTATATTTTGGACAACTTAATGACAAATGCTGACATAGTGGAGTCATTTGGGGGTGGTTTTTTCATTGCTAATGTTCTTAATTCAGTTTTCTTGGGAGTTGCAACGATTGAAGAATATAAAATTAGGTTAATGGATCCTTCCTCATTCCTTTTATACACCTGGATTT
>LPNX011036920.1:68215-97600 GCA_001517045.1 Pseudotsuga menziesii | reverse complement strand
ATTTTAAAGACTACTTTTCACCAGTATTTCACAGTGGCTACTAAGGGAGTTGGAACAAGAAATAGACCTAGTTCACCTTTACAACTGGGTGTCTCAGACCAAGAACATATATTGAAAATAGCTAGGAAAATCAGAAGGTCTCATTCATTACCAGCCCTATGTAACCCTGATCAACTAGATATATCATCACCTTTTTCTGTTTTGAAGGGAGAAGAACAAGATTCATCTTGGTTGAAGCATACAATTCCTGTTAGTAATTTTTAAGTTTTTACTGATCCTTAATCTTTCAAGAAGGAAAAGACTATCTCTACTGGAAAAATCCCTTTATTTCACCTCAAAGTTGGTAAAACTCCATTTCAGCCAAGTTCTAGTCAAGTCTTTCCATCACGTAAAACCATCAACTTAAATATGGCAGCCCAAAATCAGCCATTAGACATGATGGACCAAATGGTGGTGGCTAGGTATGCACCTTTAGTTTTGCCTCAGCCTTTGAATGCACTTCCTAGGGGTGATTACCAAAAATAATTACCTAGGTTTAATGGACAAGGTGAAACCATAGCTGAGGAGCATTGGGATGTATTTCTGAGCTATGGAGATAATCAGAATATTGAGGCAAAGGATGTGTGGATGAGGATGTTCATATAGAGTCTTGATGGAGAGCTAAGAAAATGGTTCAGATAGTTCCCTGCAAATTCTATTACTATAATAGAATAGCTTTAGGATCTTTTCATGAGATAGTGGGGTGATACCGAGGATCACACATATTACATAACTAAGTTTGGAGCCCTTAGAAGAAAGAAGGATGAAACCATAGCTGACTTTTAAAAGAGATTCAATAAAATATATGGTAGAATCCTTGCAGAGATTAAACCTTCAGAAATTTTTGCAAAACTCACTTATGCCAATGCTTTCAATCATGAGTTTTCCCTACTCTTGAGAGAAAGAAGACCCGTTACTTTACTTAACATGTAGGAGTCAACACTAGAAGTGGAGTCTAATATATTAGCTTCCAATAGACTGAAGGGAAATACAATGCAGTAGATATATGACATGAAGGGTAAGAAAGAAGTAGCTCCAGGGGTTTCAACATCTCACTCTGCAGAAGGTAAAATTGATGAGATGGCCAAGATGGTAAAGATCCTGACAGCAAAACTAAACAAGTTGGAGATAGAGAAAAATTCAAATAAACATTTTCAAGAGGGAGACAGAAACCCTAATAATCTAAACCAATTCAGAAGACAGTTTGTACCTCGATTCATTCCCAGAGACAGAAGAAACAATGATATACAACGAGAATGGAGAGAAATTCAGGATCAAAAACTGCCACCACCACTTCAGAATAATGTAGTTGATGAAGACGAAATTGAAGAGGAAGAGTTCTTTGAGGATCCAGATCAAGATATGAATTATTTTGGAGAATAGTTGACTGAAGGTTTTGTGACTAAAGAAGATTTTTTTTAACTCAGAATATTATGATGCAGATGTGTTTGAAACAGAAAATGATTTGAATATTGAATTGACTGTTGTAACTGCTGATAGATATCAGACTGAGCCAAAGAAAAATTTAAATTTAAGTTCAGTTCCAAGGCAAGTAGTTCAAAATCTTAAGAAAAAGGTAGTTTTTCCGCCTAAAAAGCAGCCTGATCCAGTGTTAGAGAAAAAACAAAATCAGGTAAAACAAAAGAAGAATGTTGAAGTTGAAGAGGTGAATAAAAGTATGCATAATTTCAACCTTTACAATGAATTAGGAAAAATCAAGATCCCTATGCCTTTCACTGAGTTGATGAATCCTTCTTACAAAAATTCAGTTCTAAAAATGATTGGTTTAGCAAACAGTCAACTTCCCTCTAACAGAGTGAATTTACAAGAGGAAAGTCCTAAAATCTTTATTGGGCCAGCCTTGGTAGAAAAAACTGAAAATGAGGCAAGTGCATCACATCCTTTTTCCATCACACTAACTATTCATGAGCAGATGATACATAATTTCCTTTTGGATTCAAGAGCATCTCATAACCTAATTCCAAAAGCTATCATGGAGGCTTTAGGTTTGAGCATAACAAAACCTTATCATGACTTGCATGCTTTTGATTCACGAGCTATAAAATGTTTAGGAGTGATAAAATATATATTGGTTAGTTTAGCTCAGCTACCAATGAAGAGTGTGATTATGGATGTGGTAGTAGCAGACATTACACCTAAATTTGGACAGCTCCTTTCTAGATCTTGGGCCCAGAAGGATGATGGAACTCTATAGATGGACTTAACTTATGCCACCATTCCTGTATTTGGAGGAGAAAATAGAAGGTTATATAGAGAGTTATGATTTGCTTATATTGTGACTGATGACAAGAACCCTACAAATCATACTTTGTATGCTGTTGACAAGGATTTGGGTACTTGTATGTTTCATTTTAGTGATGATAATGATACTGCTAGTTTATTACATGTTGAAAAAGAAAATCCAATCACACTAGGGAACAAGAAGATGAACTTTAGCAAATGTATTTTTATGGATCATCATGTAAGGAGGGTGCTAGAGTAGGGGTTCTTCTAATATCTCACGGCAGTGAAGCAGTAAGGTTAATGTATAATTTGGAATTTATTACCACCAATAATACTGTAGAATATGAAGGTTAGTTGTTAGGTTTGAAAGCTGCAAAAAAATTAGGTATTTAGTATATTTATGTGTATGGTGACTCCAAGTTGGTTGTTCAGCAAGTGAGGAACAACTATCAAGTAAAACAAGATTTTCTAAAAGTGCACCATAATGAAGTATGGGATATGATAGACAATTACTTTGTGGCTTTTAATATCATTTATATTCATAGGGATCATAACCAAACTACTGATTCTCTTTCCCTAGCACCCACACATTTCAGGATTCCCAAAACAACACAGCTAACGTATCCTATTGAGGTTAGGTACATACCTTTTGGGCTTGATAATGTAAAGCAGTGGAAAGTTTTTGAACATGATATTGAAATAAAAATGTTTTTAGAGCTGACATGTGAGTTTTCCAATTACTTAATTGATTAAGAACAAGATGATGAGGTTGAAGAGTTTGAAGGTATTGCAGAAAATGAAATTGTAGGTCACAATATTATCGAACTTAAAAGTAATTTCATCATAAGGCTTTGGTTCCTTTAGAGAGGATATTTTAAAAGTATGATACATCTTTAAAACCAGTTGTATAGTATTTAGAATAAAATGTAGTGGACTGTAACATTGGAATCCTTGAACATCCTAGAATGGTGAAGATTTAAAAAGCACTCATAACAGAGCAGAGAAAAAGGTACATCAAGTTGTTAAAAGAGTACGATGATGTTTTTGCTTGGTCATATGAAGATTTGAAGACATATGATACTGGAATGATACAGCATAAAGTGCCTTTAAAACCAAATGTTAAACCTTTCAGACAAAAATTAAGGAGGATAAATCCGGATTTGTTTCCTATTATAGAAAAGGAGGTGAAAAAGTTATTAGATGCTAAGATTATTGTTCCCCTCACATATTCTTAATGGGTAGCCAATTTAGTTGTTGTCAGGAAAAATAATGGTGAAATCAGACTGTGTGTTGATTTTTGAAATCTGAATAGGTCTTCATTGAAGGATAATTACCCTTTGCCAAAAATAGAACAAATAATACAGAAGGTAGTTGGTGCAAAAATAATTTCTATGGTTGATGGTTTTTCAGGAAATAATCAAATTGCCATGCACCCTGATGATAAAGAAAAAATAGCTTTTACTACTCCTTGGGGTATTTTCATGTACAATAAAATGCCTTTTGGATTAATGAATGCTGGAGCTACTTTTCAAAGAGCTATGGACATAGACTTTGTAGGGGAAAGAGATAAGTTTGTAGTGATTTACTTAGATGATATTATAGTCTTTTCAAAATCAGATGACGAACATCTAAAACACTTAAAACAAACTTTTCTGAAATGCAGAGAATATGGTTTATCTCTCAATCCAAAGAAATCACATTTTGTTGTACAAGAAGGTAAGTTATTGGGTCATTTAGTTTTAGCTCATGGAATAAGGATTTATCCTGAAAGGGTGAAAGCAATATTGAAAATAAGTTTACCAAGGAGCAAGAATGATGTACAATCTTTCATTGGTAAAATCAATTTTCTGCGTTGGTTCATCCCAAATTTTGCTAAAACAATCAAACAGATTACAACTATGTTGAAGAAAGATCAGGAGGTCAAGTGGACTGCAAAAGAAAAAAAATCATTTCTAAATATTAAGAAGGCTCTTACAGAAGCTCTAGTATTAGTAAGCCCTGATTTTACAAAGGAATTTTTAACTTTTTCTTTTGCATCTGAAGATACATTGGATGTTGTTTTATTACAGAAGAATAAGGATGGTCTTGAACAACCAATTCGAATTTTCAGCAAGACTCTCAGAGATTCAGAGTTAAAATACAACACTTTAGAGAAGCAGACTTAGTCATTAGTAAAAGCATTGAAGTTTTTCAGAATTTATGTTTTGCATTCCAAGGTTATTGCCTATGTTCCTAATGCTGCCATTAAGAATGTTTTGAATCAGCCTGACAGTGAGGGAAAAAGAGGGAAGTGGATTGCAAAAATAATGGAATATGATGTAGATATTAGACCTACAAAGCTAGTAAAGGGAAAAGGTTTGGCTAAATTGTTAGCTGATTCAAATTTCCAAGCTTTAGATATACATCTCATGGCTGAACAACCAGCACAAGAAGAATTTCAAGCAGAGCGAGAGAAAGAAAAGATTATGGACAACTATGCAGAATCCACATGGTATGCAGATATTGTACATTTTCTTTTGTATTTACAATGTCTAGAACATCTAGACAAGAAAGTTGCTAGGTCATTAAAGTTGAAAACTACTAAATATTGTTTGATAGAACAACAGCTGTTTTGGAAAGATCGAGGAGGTATTTTAGTTAGATGTTTGGATAAACCGAAAATTGGAGAAGTACTGGCTGAATCACATGAAGGGGCTTGTGGGGGACATAAGTATTGGAAAGAAACAACTTATAAAATTCTAAGAGATTGATACTATTGGCCTTCCTTATTCTCAGATGTGTATCAGCAGGTAGGAGCACGTATCCCTTGTCAAAAGTTTGCTGGTAAGCAAAAGTTGCCATCATTACCATTAAAATCAATTACAGTTAATGCCCCTTTTCAGCAATGGGGTTTGGACTTCATAGGAGAGATAAATCAATATTCTTCAAGGCAGCATAAGTGGATTTTGACTGCTACAGACTTCTTTACTAAATGGTTCAAATATATTCCCACAATAAATGCAACAGACAAGGTAATCACAGATTTTATTGAAGAAAATATTCTTAGTAGATTTGGATGTCCTCAGAAATTATTGACTGAAAATGCTAAAGCTTTTGAATCTAAGGCTATGGGGGAATTTTGTGAAAAGAATGGGATTATGTTTAAACACTCAACACCTTATTATCCTCAGGGAAATGAGTTAACTAAGTCATCTAATAAGAATATTATTCAGAGTATCAGGAAGTTATTGAAGAAAAATAAACGATCATGGGATTCAATGTTAAATTATGCATTATGGGCAGACATAATAACAGTTAAAAAATCAATTGGAACTTCTCCTTTCCAATTAGTATATGGTACTGATGTAATTTTTCATGTCCAATTGGGTATCCCAGTGATGAACTTTTTTCAATATTGTCAAGAAGAACCTAGTGATATGCAAAGAAGAATTTATGCGCTGATAGAGTTACAACAGAAATGGGAAATAGTGGAAGAAAAGGCTTAGCTGTAGAGGTCAAAGATCAAAGAATGTGTTGGGGCGCGCACCTTAACAGTCCTTAATTTTGGTAACTATGCGGTTTTTGTGGAAGCTTGTAAGCAGAGTTGCGACTCAAAATAGTCTTAGGGGTGTCGGGGTTGAGTCAAAGCCTCTCTTTTTTGTAAATGTCCCATGATTTGTGGGTACCCATGGTTTAAGTCCATGGTATTGTAATAGTGCACTTGTATAAATAAGGTACTCATGTAAAGGAGTCAAGTAAGGTTATAGTAGGTTCTATTATGATGATAAATTGAGGCGAAGGCCTATTTTGGTTTAAGGTTAAGTCCTAGCTGTGTGTGTGGACAACCTCTGTAGCTGAGTGCGCATAGAGTTTTTGTAAGAAAGATTCTGCAGCTGAGTGCGCAGATCTGCAGCTAAGTGTGCAGTTTTGGGTGATTGAGAGGATCTGCACCTGAGTGCGTAGATCAGAACTGTGATTTTGTAAAGAGGTGAATATAAACACAGCTCTGTGGATGTAGCCCCTACACTGGGGGTGAACCACGTTATATCTTGTGTTGTGTTATTTTTGTGCTGTTATGTTTTTATGCTTTTGATAAGTAGGTGAATGCTAAAGTAAGATAATTGTTAAATATTAACTTCGCTGTGAATTCCCAGATAAGGGTTAAGAAAGAAACGTTCTTTTATCTAAACTGCGAAGCTATTTAAGTGAATGTCAAAGCTCTATTTTGTATAAATATTTGTTGTTAGGGCTAAAGGTATAGTAATATCCCTCTTCTGCTTGCAGAAACGTGATTCTGTGGCACCCCATAGCTATTTCGGGTGAGACTGCAACCTGTTCGTAGGTTGTTGCCAAAAAGTCCAACACTGTGGGTCTTTTTGTTGGTGCAAAAATAATAGTATAAAACCCAGGTTTTCCCTAAGCCCAACAAATTGGTTCTGTTGCCGGTTGAACTGAGTATTTGCTTAAAGAGGGATATACATCGTACCTGAAGGGCTATGTTTTGGACGCCCTCAGAAAAAGAAATTGGTGACTAGATTGAAGCTACCTATCTGAAATTTGTGGAAAAAGAAAATAAGGATCCTCGTCGTAGCTCAGATGGCTTCTTGCAACGGTACATTTTTGCTGATATTTATGAAAATTTCTTTGGTAGTATCCACATAGAATTGCACCAGTGGTTACCCAGGTTGACAGAGAGAAAGACAAACTTCAAAGAAGATTAGTTTCCTGAATGGACCCCGCAAGAATTAACATATTGAAAAGGGTGAACAATGTGATATCACGAGTTGTTTATTTCTAGACAACGCGAACCCTTGAAGCATTTGTGACGGAGTTTTCCATCGACACAAGTACTTCCTTCAGCGAAGCTGAATGACATTTTTTCAAAGGACCAAGGGATAAGTACTTGAATTCATTTAGTTTGAAAATTAAAATGCTCTTGGCTGAAAAAGGAATATTACTTATAGAATCAGATTGCTATATTTGTTGCTACTAACATATGTTTGGAAGCGAAAGTGACTTCGACGAGCAAAGTGGTTTGCTACGAAGCGGTAAAAGATACAAGAGAACTTTTGCATCCTATACCCTAGGCTAGAATACCGAGTATACCCCATTAAGTCTAGAAGAACCTGAATCTCAAGAAACCTCTTTTGTTAGAAACCCTCCTATAACTCCATAGTGCAGATCTATTACCCCTGAGAACCCGTCGCAGTTTGAAAGTAACCCTAGCCTGAGTATTTGTGTCGCAAGTTAGTCTGCCCCAGTAAGTTCCCCTCCTCCTCCTCCTCCCCCTCCCTCCCCCCTAGATCCACTGTGGCCCATATGAATGATGATATCAAGCTCCCCGTCTTCAAAGGAACTAGATCAGAGGATCCATAATAGTTTTGGTTCTTATGCGAAGTTGTTTGGACTACTAAGAACATTATGGACCAAGATATAAGAAGAGCGCAACTGGTTACTTCTTTCAAAGACAGAGATTTGACTTGGTTTATGAAGTTTTCTAGTACTCAGAACCATGTCTTGGCTGATATTAAAATAGCAATGATCAAAGAGTTCAAGAAGCCTAAATCAGAGTCACAGTGTATAACTAAACTAAAAGAGATTCAGTAGAGGTGAGGTGAATCAGTTTGGGACTTTGATCAGAGGTTCAAAGTTCTGCTAGATCAAGTTAGTTTCACTATTGGACCGGTGCAGCATAAAGAATGGTTCATTGTAGCATTATTACCTCATATCAGAACTCCACTCATGCAACAGAAGGTTACTGATCAGCAAGAGGATTTGGAAATTGCTATGAAGCTTGAAACAAATCCTGTTGAAGTTAATTCCGGAATAGCCCAAATACAAGCGCAGTTGGCAGAAATGGCTTTGGAGCTTTGTGACATGAAAAAAGGGAAAGCCATTCGAGAAGAGGTCTGGTGTACATGATGTAGGACAGAAGGTCATGACAAGGAACAGTGTCCTGCATTAAGAAATTACCTGAATACTGGTGCGTCAAACCTGTTTAACCCTAATGTTCTATATTGTGAGATCTGCACAACAACTGGCCAGCATCGACCTGAAGACCGCTATCTACTGCAGAGATATGTGCAAGTACCTAAGAATCCCTATTACAAGTTCTATAAATCAGTTGGACACAATGAAGATGAATGTCGCAGCTTTGACCTTATGAGAGAGGGAACCTATGATGCTTATAGGGTACAAAACGATGCACAAGGCAATGATGGATATGGTTACCATGGTAGTCAAGGTAGCTTCAGAGGTCATGGTCATGGTGGTATGCTTGGAAGAGGTCGAGGCCAGGTTGTTTGATATAACTGTAATCAGGAAGGACATGTAGCTAGAGACTGTCAGAACCCAACTATGACTGTCAGGATCCAGAATAGTTTTGGTTCTTATGCGAAGCTGTTTGAACTACTACGAACATTATGGACCAAGATATAAGAAGAGTGCAGCTGGTTACTTCTTTCAAAGACCGATATTTGACTTGTTTTATGAAGTTTTTTACTACTTAGAACCATGTCTTGGCTGATATTAAAATAGCAATGATCAAAGAATTCAAGAAGCCTAAATCAGAGTCATAGTGTATAACTAAACTGAAAGAGATTCAGCAGAGGCAAGGTGAATCGGTTTGGGACTTTGATCAGAGGTTCAAAGTTCTGCTAGATCAAGTTAGTTTCACTATTGGACCGGTGCAGCATAAATAATGGTTCATTGTAGGAATTATTACCTCATATCAGAACTCCACTCATGCAACAGAAGGTTGCTGATCAACAAGAGGCTTTGGAAATTGCTATGAAACTTGAAACAACTCCTGTTGAAGATAATTCTGGAATAGCCCAAATACAAGCGCAGTTGGCAAAAATGGCTTTGGAGCTTCGTGACATGAAAAAAGGGAAAGCCATTCGAGAAGAGGTATGGTGTACACGATGTAGGATAGAAGGTCATGACAAGGAACATTGTCCTGCATTAAGAAATTACCTGAATACTGGTGCACCAAACCTATTTAACCCTAATTTTCTATATTGTGAGATCTGCACAACAACTGGCCAGCATCGACCTAAAGACTGCTATCTACTGCAGAGATATGTGCAAGTACCTAAGAATCCCTATTTCAAGTTCTATAAATCAGTTGGACACAACGAAGATGAATGTCGTAGCTTTGACCTTATGAGAGAGGGAACCTATGATGCTTATAGGGTACAAAACGATGCACAAGGCAATGATGGATTTGGTTATCATGGTAGTCAAGGTAGCTTCAAAGGTCATGGTCATGGTTGTATGCTTGGAAGAGGTCGAGGCCAGGTTGTTTGCTATAACTGTAATCAAGAAGGACATGTAGCTAGAGACTATCAGAACCCAAATACGACATGTCGATATTGCAGAGCAGTAGATCATGTCATTGAGAAATTCCCACAACTAATAGCCAATATACAAGAAAGAAATGGCGCTCCTACTCAGAATATTCAAATGATTGCTATAGAGCAAAGACCTGTCCCAACCATTAACATTGTTACAAGGAGTGGAGCTATGAAGAAAGTGCAGAATAAGGAGAAATAATCTGACGAGGCTTGGGTTCGTAAGACCCCAGAGAAAATTCCAACCTTCGATGTGGGAAGAGAAAAAGAAACATTTATGGAATAAAAAAAATACTTTGCTGATCCGAACACATCAGTAGCACCTGCGCAACAGCATCAACAACAGTTACAGTCTCAAGAAGCTTTGACGGATAAAGTAAGTACATTGTCATCATTTTTACAGAGTTGTATGAAGCTCTTAAGAAATCAGAATGCTTTAAATGAGTTGCAGAAAGTTATTGCTTCTTGCTAACCTCAGCGAAGCTCTGGTAAAGAAAAAACTGTTAATAGAGTTAGAAGAACTGGAAGAGAAATGAGACTGCATGCTCAGATATGAGAGTATGACATGACTGATATCATTTTAGACCTGGGATCATAAATAAATGTCCTAACTAAGCAGACATGGGAACAAATGGGAAAACCTACCCTTGAATGGTCCCCTATACAGTTGAGATTATCCAATCAGCAGAAGATTGTTCCCCTAGGAAGATTCCCTAGTGTCCCAGTAGACATTGATTGAGTCAGTACCTTAGAATATTTTGAAGTCATTGAAATAATTGATGATAGAAACCCCTATCCATACTTGCTAGGAATTGAATGGGAAATAGAGAATTCTGCAGTAATCAACCTTAAGAGTAGGAAGATGACTTTTCAAGGAAAAGGCTTGAGAGTCATAGTACCCTTCGACCCTTCTCAAGGAGAAAGGTACACAGATTCAGTAAGAGATGAAGATCAGGATGTTTTGGATCATATTTACAACATCACAGCTAAAGAAGAAGACTGTGTTAACCCTACTACTAAAGGTATAATGGATTAGCAGTGTGACAGTTCTTGCATGATTGATTCAGATGAAGGATTGGAGAATTGGCAGAATAGACTTTATGAACTACATGGACATCAATGTGCAATAATTACCAAGTCTCTCAGATGGCTTGGCTCACAGACAAGAGTCTTACCTATTTTTGATGGCTTGACAGACCCCACAAATTTTATTCTGCAATTCTCAGAGCAGGTACCAGATTCACAAAAAATGGAGACTCTAGATTCAGTATTTAGAGCCACAGCTGCTAGATGGTGGAATAGTCATAAAAAGTATATCCCTAGTGCTAGATGGTGGAATGGTCATAAAAAGTATATCCCTAGTTGGGGAGCTTGTCAAAAGTTCCTTCGCCTGATATTCATGGATCAACCTCAGGAGGTGCGAAGCAGATTTGATGGTAAGAATAGACCTCAGGAACATTTGGAGCAGTGCTAGGAAGCATGGAAGCATGTACCTCGTGAAGAATGGGTACATAGGTTTGTGCACACTGCGGAACCTATAGTAAAGAAATAGTATGCAGAGGTGGAGCTTTGCCATGGTAATGTAAGTTGGGATAGTCTTGTTGAAAGTTTTGTGCTCACATTTTCTATTAATGAGGTTTTCCCTACTTTGGACACAGCTATTAGGTTGATCCATACTAAGGTGTTTGATGATAAAGAAATAGCAGAGTACCAACCTAGTTGGAAGGAACAAGAAGCTAATGCAGTAGAATGCTATAACTTCGCAATTGACGAGGATGATGATCCGCGCAACATTAACATTCCTAAGTCAGAAGGACACTGCGAAGTACATGGACCAGCAGTCGAAGTACCTAAAGTAACTCATCCTTTGAAGACAATGACAGTAAACATTGGATCAGAAGAAATTCCTAAGTACGCTGCCATTGGAGATTATTGGGATGAAGAATTGGTGAGCAAAGTGACCCAACTTCTCCATGAGTATCAGGACTTATTTCCAATGAAGTTCTCAGAAATCAAAAAGGTATCCTTGGTGATATAGGAGTGATAAAAATCCCTTTGAAACCTGATACGAAGCCTATGAAACAACACCCTTAGAGGATGAAACCTAAGTATAAAGAAAAAGTCAGGATGGATCTAGATAAAATGCTCGCTGCCGGAATCATTGATCCTGCCGAAGAGTCCGAATGGGTCAGTCCTATGGTGGTACAAGAAAAGAAGACCAAAGGAGAAATTAGAATCTGTTTCGATCTGAGGAAGCTGAATGATGCCTGTTTACATGATCCTTTTCCTACGCCCTTTATAGATGAAGTTTTAGACAATGTCGGAGGTCAAGAAGTGTACTCTTTTACTGATGCATTTTCAGGTTACCATCAGATCATAATTGCTCCAGAGGATTGACATAAAACAACCTTCGCTACAGAAATGGGATCTTTTCAATATACAGTTATGCCCTTTGGATTAAAGAATGCACCTGCTATGTTTTCCAAAGTAGTCATATCTGCATTTAAGGAATTTATACATAAATTCTTGGAAGTTTACTTTGATGATTGGACTATATTTGGTTTATTGAAAGATCATATAGCCATTTTAAGAATTATGGTGGACAAGTGTAGATAGCATCAGATTTCATTGAACTTGAAGAATTGTATTTTTTTGTGCACCTTTTGGAATTCTGCTAGGTCACATTGTATGTAAGCAAGGATTAATGATGGATCTAGTGAAGATAGCCATTATTGTGAACTTACCACCTCCGAAGTCTGTTAAGTAACTTCGCGCTACGCATGACCATACCGGATATTATAGAAAATTCATTAAAGGATATGCTCATATTACAGCCCCTATGGAAAAGAAATTGAAGAAAGATATTAAGTTTGAGTGGACACCTGAGTGTTAGAAAAGCTCGGATATTTTTAAAGAAAATATGGTAACTGCCCCTATCTTAGTATTCCCTAACTGGAATAAGGAGTTTCATGTGCATGTCGATGCATCCTCCGTTGCTTTGGGTATAGTATTGGCTCAGTCAGGTGAAGGTAATATTGATCACCCTATTGCTTTTGCAAGCAGAAAATTGTCCACAGCTGAAAAGAATTATACTACGACAGAATGAGAAGGTCTAGCTATGGCTTATGCCTTGCAGAAGTTTCAACATTATCTGTTAGGATCTCATTTTAAGATGTTCACTGACCATTCTGCTTAGAAGTATTTGGTTAACAAGCCTGTGTTAGGTGGAAGGATATGCAGATGGCTGATTCTGTTTCAAGAATATGACTTCGAGATCATAGTTAAGCCTTGAAGACTTAACCTAGGACCTGACCACTTATTGAGGCTCGAGTTAGGAGAAGAGCACACTAGTTTAGACGAAGGTCTTCCTGATGCCCAGTTGTTTTCCATCCAAATGGTTGATGACTATTTTCAAGATATTGTTCAGTACTTGTCTACAAGTTTTGCACCCACCGAGATGACAACACAGCAGAAGAAGCAGCTGGTGCTTAGAGAAACTGACTTTATCTTGATAGCAAGACAGTTATATAAGATGGGACTAGATGAAATACTGTGCAAATGTGTCCTGGAGCATGAAAAGCCATTGATTTTGGCTGAGGCACATTCTAGAGCAGTAGGAGGTCATTATGCAGGAAAAGCTACAGCTCAGAAGATTCTGACAGTTGTATTGTGGTGGCATGCGATTCATAAGGATACAAGAGAGTATTGCCACAGTTGCGATATCTATTAGGGGATAGGAAAACCGTCCAAAAGGGATGAGATGCCCTGTGGTTCCACAGGTAACTTTACAAGCATTTGACAAGTGGGCTATTGATTTTGTTGGACCAATCAATCCCCCTGTAAAGAAATCTGGAGCAAGATACATTATTACAACAACTGATCACCTTAATTGTTGGGCCGAAGCTCAAGAAGTCAAGAACTATAGCGCTGCTACAGCTGTGAAGTTCATCTTCGATAATATCTTGTCAAGATTTGGGTGTCCTAAAATTCTTATGAGTGATCAAGGATCACATTTCCTAAATAATACTATTGAAGCATTGACGAAATATTTTCAAGTATATCATCAGAAGAGTACTGGCTACCATCCTCAAGCAAATGGAACTGTGGAATCCTTTAACAAGATCCTTGAGCATGCTTTGACAAATATTTGCAATGTTAATAGAAATGATTGGGATCTTAGAATTCCAGCAGTATTATGGGATTATAGAACCACTTGCAAGAAGTTGAAAGGCCATACACCTTTTAGTCTGGTATATGGACAAGAAGCAGTTATGCCCATGGAGTACATTGTTCCTAGCCTCAGAATATCTGCTTTCACAGAGATGGATGACCCAGCTATGTTGAAAGAAAGGCTGGCAAAGATACTAGAACTAGAAGAAGATAGATTCATTACAGGCTTCCAGCAGCAAGTACATAAAGCTAGAGAAAAAGCATGGCATGATAGACATATTAAGAAGAAGCAATTCCAGATTTGTGATCTTGTGCTCTTGTATGACAGTAAATTCATGAAATTCCCAGGTAAGTTCAAGACACATTGGAAATGACCATACATAGTTTAGGAAGTTACTGATGGCGGTGCAGTATAGTTAGCTAAATTGAATGGAGAAATTTTACCTTCCATGGTGAATGCAAGTAGATTAAATAAGTACAGGGACAAGCCTGGACCTCCTAATTAGAAGTAACAGTAAGAAGGAGAGTCTAAGTACCAAGAACAGTTGAAATTGGGTACTAGACTATAATAAAGTTGTTCTCAAATTTATGAAGCATCGAAGGCTGTCAAAGTTCAAAGGTTGAAGTTCTGTTGGAGCTTGTGTCAGGATGGGTCGAAGGTAAATAGTGTGCCAAAGGTCCTTATTGTGGCGAAGCTAAAGCTAGTAGTTATGTCAAAAAATAAAGGTGTGTCACAGATTGAAATGTGACCGTTGGGTAAAATTAGATTTGGCGGCGCTAACACGTGAACTGCCTTAACTGCATGTAATGATGAGATTTGGGGAAATCTAGCATCGTGTGGACAAGATCTACCGCCGTTCGATCAGATTTGGTATCTTTACTATAATTATGACAGATTTGATCGATGGATTCTTTAGGAAGACACCCAGCTCTGCGCATTTTGCATTCCGCATTGTTTTGAGTTTTACATTTCTGCCCATGACAGCTGATAGCGAAGTCCAGGAAGTGTTGAGAGGACTCAGACAGAGGGGTCTACAGAACCTTATGAGCAATTCACTTGCATATACACCCCGTGAGGAGACTCCCCCAACACCGAAGCAACCAATGCAAACACGATCGACTAGAAAGAAATTTAAGGCAGAATTTCGCTCTAAGTGCCACGAAGAGAAAGATGACGCCAAAAGATATTTCGAGAAGGAAGATAGCAGAATGAGAGGCAGTCATAGGAAACGCAAGCAGTCTGCTAAGGATGAATAGATAAAGCAATCCATGGCAGTGGTATAAGTAGCAGAAGGAATGACTATGATGATAGACATATAAGTGAGAAAGACGGCAGGAGGATTAAATATGATGCTTACAGAGATGCAGATGGATACAAAACTCGACAGAGTGCAAAAGGAGTTAGTAAAGAAGGAGAGCGTAACCAAATATATCATGCACTGCCTCCACAAGTAGTTTACTATCTTCACCAACAATATTCTCCCACCAGACAAGCAGCAGAGTGTCCCGGGATGGGACACTGGTGAGTCTTAGGGGCCTGTTGGGGTGCGCACCTTAACGGTCCTTAATTTTGGTAACTCCACGGTTTTTGTGGAAGCTTGTAAGCAGAGTTGCAAATCAAAATAGTCTTAGGGGTGTTGGGGTTGAGTCAAAGCCACTTTTTTTGTAAATGTCCCATGATTTGCAGGTACCCATGGTTTAAGTCCATGGTATAGTAATAGTGCACTTGTATAAATAAGGCACTCATGTAAAGGAGTCAAGTAAGGTTATAGTAGGTTCTATTATGATGATAAATTGAGGCGAAGGCCTATTTTGGTTTAAGGTTAAGTCCTAGCTGTGTGCGTGGATGACCTCTGTAGGTGAGTGCGCAGAGGGTTTTTGTAAGAAAGATTCTGTAGTTGAGTGCGTAGATCTGCAGCTAAGTGTGCAGTTTTGGGTGATTAAGAGGATCTATAGCTGAGTGCGTAGATCAGAACTATGATTTTGTAAACAGTTAAATATAAACACAGTTCTGTGGATGTAGCCCCTACACTGGAGGTGAACCACGTTATATCTTGTGTTGTGTTATTTTTGTGCTGTTATGTTTTTATGCTTTTGATAAGTAGGTGAATGCTAAAGTAAGATAACTGTTAAATATTAACTTCAATGTGAATTCTCAGTTAAGGGTTAAGCAAGAAACGTTCTTTTATCTAAACTGCAAAGCTATTTAAGTGAATGTCAAAGCTCTATTTTGTATAAATATTTGTTTTTAGGGATAAAGGTACAGTAATATCCCTCTTCTGCTTGCAGAAACCTGATTCTGTGGCACCCCATAGCTATTTCAGGTGAGACTGCAACCTGTTCGCAGGTTGTTGCTGAAAGGGCCAACACTGTGGGTATTTTTGTTGGTGCAAATATAATAGTATAAAACCCAGGTCTGCCCTAAGCCCAACAGAATGATTTGATAGAAAGATCAAAGAGAACAATTTTTTAGTGGGAGATATGATTTTGAGATGGGATGCTAGGAAGGAGCAGAAATGAAGGCATGAAAAGTTTAATAACCTTTGGTTTGGTCCTTTCATAGTATCGAAGATTCTAGAAAACAATACTTTTGTGTTACAGACTTTGGATGGTGAGGAATTGTCTAATCCAGTTAATGGACGATTACTCAAGCATTTTTAAATTTTTTGAGATAGATACTGGACTTTCATTGTATATGCTGGTATGAATAACAAAATAAAGACTCCATGGCCCAATGGAAATTTTGCAGACTAGCAGGTAGCAGCACAGAAGGAACTGGTCTACAGGTTCTTGAAGCCTCATAGGGAGGAGTTCATCCTGCAATAGGAGCCAGATGTTAGAGCTTGTTTTTGTTTTCCATTTTTTAATACATTTGTTTATGTTTTGAAACTTGGTTTTATTCATTTCTCCTAGAAAATTTTGTTTCTTAGGATAGTTTGAATCTTTTTCCTTTAATTTTCATGTTTATATGATTTCTTAGTTTTATTTTTCAAATTTTGATTTGATTTATTAGAATTCATAGTTAGAGGGCTTATAGAATGTTTATATGAATTAAAAGGTCTTTAAAAATAGCATAAAATCTTGATTAAGGTTCCCTAACTAGGTTTAAACCATTATCATGAGTTATATTGTTGAAAATCATTAAAGTAGACTTTCTTGTAGCGCACGGTAGGAAAAATTCCACACATGCGCTACAAGAAAGTCGCGCAGTTAAAAAATCATCATTTTTGGGTCAGATTTTCTGAAATTCTCACACATGAGATTTCATTCATATTGGGTTGATGGATTTGCTATGTGTTTCCTCTAGAATGATCATTGTGATAGGTGTGAATATGTCAAGCAAAGCATCATGAGGGCGAGTCGCGGTGGTCTGTTGCAGAGTGATGGAATAATGATGGTTGAGCATAATGAGACAAATGCACCTTGAATCTTGTATCCCTTGAAGTGCATGTAGATCAGATGAAGTTCATGGTGAAGAATCAGTAGTGTGTAGTCAAATTTTGAAACAGAGCAAAAAACTAGGGCTTTGAGGAGCGATCATTTGGAGTTATCGAATTGGTCAGAGAAGATTGAGGAATGCAATTGGACACCTGACAGTCAAGAAAACACGATTTCAACACATGGATTCATCACTTTGACAGGTAGGCTATGAATTTACCAAAGTTCATGAATTTTGGTTTTTTCAAACAAGAGGACTAATGATCGAATTGATTGAAGATTAATATGTTATAAACCTAATTCATACTAAATGACGAATTCTCTTTCAATTGAATTAAAGAATTTATCAGTTTAAATGAGAGAATTCAGTTTAGGGTTTTAGGTTTCCCAATACAGCATTGTCTGTCATATTGTCAATATTTGAAGAGATTCGGAGTTTGTTTTATTGATAGAATCTATTTGACAATTGTTCAAAATGAAAAGAAGTGGTAAGACTAATAGAGCAGAACCTTCAGAAATGATTTGGGTTCAAGCTTTTCTAGATTGTGTAAAATTGTTTTCAGAGGCAAGGTGGTTAGTTTTTTTTTAAAGAATTGAAGGTTATCACTCAGAAGTCTCTTATAAATTCGCTCAATGTTTGGATAAGGATATGGTGTCTTTTGATACTTTGAAGTTTAAACTGACCAAGGAATTATTAGCAGAAGCTACAGGGATTTTAGATGAGGGTGAATACTAGTTTAAAAAGGAGCCTTTCACTTTTGATGCTCAGAGATATCTACTTATAGATGTAGTAGCAGATTAGGGAAAGGGAGTATCTACTCAAAAATTTAAACCAGAATGGATACAGCCTATCAAAATCCTACAAAGCTATATCACTTGTGAAAGGAGATTTGCTTTTGTTTTTAAGTATCATTTTAGATTCCTTCAACATCTCAATCATGAATCCAAAATGAATCTCCCATTCTTCTTCTTGAAAAGTTTACAAAAGATGTCTAGCAGGGTAAAAGAACATCAGGATCACACCAAACAATCAGTATTTCATCATGGGCTTATAAAACTAGTCATAAGCACTGTACTTTAGAAAAGAGCAAAGACATGGGAATATTTCCTATTTTGGTCTGGTTTCCAAACCAAGAAGGAAGAGCAGTCTCAGAAGAGACAGTTAGATAAAGGTCAAAATTTGATCAATAAATTTAATAAGAAAGTCACAGTCAAGAATGAAGAAGGTGGTGAACCAGGAAAATCTATGAATCTAGAAGAGGAAAATATTGAAATTGAATAGAAAATCAATATTGAGGAAAACAAAGTTGCAAATTCAGAAGTAAAAGAAATGGAGCCTGGAGAAGATGATTTTTCTGAAGAACTGAACGAAATTGTAAATAAATAAGTGAAGGAGCAGGAACAAGTCCCTATTATAGTACTCTCTAAAGAAGAGGAAATATATTTATCTTATGAATCTAGGGTTCATACCATTGAAAAATCTAGGGTTTATTCTAAACATTAGATACAAACCCATTCTGAAGAAGAGACAGTGTCACGAAGGAAGAAAATGAAAGTTGTTGAACTAGCTTCAATTACACATCAAGGGAAAGTTTTGGAAATGTTAGGAGAGGTTGGAGCAGTTTGGAGGCCCAAGACAAGGACAAAAAACAAACTCAGGTTAAATATGAAGAAGTTGTTCAACCCTAAACTGGCTGAAAATAATATTACAGTAATTGAATATTCATCATCTCCGGAGAAATTAGAATACAGTGAAGATGAAAACAAAAAGTTTATGAAGGGTGAAAAACAAATAGTTTCAGAAGATAAACCAGTTTTCACTGATACCAAGATCTAAGAAATATTCATGCAGGTTTGAGAGAAGATGAGTCTAGAACAACATCAAAATGATTTAAAGAGGTCTTGTATAGAGAAAAAAGAGGTGGCTGAGAAATCAGTTAAGTGCAGTATTGAAGCTGAAGAGTATTCAGAAATTCCAATGACCTTGACAGAGCATATGGAAGAAGATGAAGAAATTTTTAGGAAGCTAAAAATCCCTTGGATACCTGAAGGAATGAAGCCAGTGTTAGAAGGAAAATGCATTGATTCTGAAAATGAAAATTTGCAGAGGAGTATCAAGAAATACAAGATTCAAATTGAGTACCTACATGAAAGCAATGAAGGATTAGTGACTACAAATAGAAGACTTAGAGAAGACTTGGAAGAAGTAAATAGTCACTATCAAAAATTGATTTCAGTTTCTAAAGAGGCTTTTAAAAGAAAAAGACATATAGAGAACCAGTTTACAGAAATAAAACAAACTATTCAAGAATTGACACAACAAAATGAGGAGCTGACAAAAAGAGTTGCAGATTTGGAAGCAGATCACCAGAAAGCTAGAAGGAAAGCCCAGGCTTTAGAGGGAATTGCTCGTTTAGCAGAGGCAACAAAAGAATTGTAAAAGTACTTTAAGAAGAGCAGTTATTAGTTAGTTTGAAAAAGTTATTTCATTTTTGTATAATGATATTTTATATTGAACAAATCAATAGATGACCTAAAAGTAGTTTTGGTTCAGTTATGTAACTATTTTTCAAGGAACAAGATAAATGTAAGTCTGGGGAAGGACCAAGGGTTCGATTTTTTTTGCAAGTGCGGGCTATTAGGCTATGGTTTATGAGCTAAGTGTAAAAAAATATTGTGTGTTTTTGATGATTGAATTATGAAATATATGCAACTATAAGCCCTATTTATACTTTTTACTGGTTTCATTTCTGATTTGTGTTAATCACTCAGTCGATATTCTCATTTCTTCTTTAAGGTTATTATGCATGAAATGCTTGTGTTTTAGTGGGTGGAATTCAATGCTGTGATTATTGTGTTTGGATTATGTTATATATATTATGCATCTTAGTCCATCAAATGCTCATGATTTAGTGTTTCCTTTGGTTTCATGAAGTTTCTACCCTGTTGTATACAAACTGTACAACCGAAAACCTAGAAAAACCTATCTTACTTAATTGTGTTTATTGAGATTGTGTTTGCTTGTTCTTTCATAGTCTGAGAACAATTTTTTGCACTGACACATACCATAGATGATAATGTCAATAAAGGAAAATTTGCGATCACCCTTTGAGGTCATGCACTGGATTGGTTCTTTAAATTTACACAAGTTCCTCATGGGACTCCCACAAAGACATTAAACAAAGTCAGGAAGGGACTAATTGAATGATTTAGAAAACAAAAATATGAGACGCAGTACATTATATAGTTAAAGGAAATTAAGCAATTTCTTAATGAAACTGTTTGGGACTTGGGTCAAATATTTAAAACACTGATGGGAGGATTCAGTGTCAAAATGAGTGAGATTCAACACAAAGAATGGTTCATTGTGGTGTTGGTATCTCATATTTGGCAACCACTAATGCAGCAGAAGATCATGACATAGAGCGATGCTTTGGATATTGCAATGAAGTTGGAAGCTTCACCCATTGGAGAAAATATTGCTAGTATTAACCACACTCAGGTACATGTCGCAAACTTAATGCTTCATTTACAAGTCGTCAAGAAAGGGAAAGAGAATCGTGAAGATATCTGGTGCACATGATGTCGTGCAAATGGACACACCAAACATACTTTCCCTGATTTATGAAATTTTCTGTTATCGATAGAACCAAACCCATTGAGTTGCAGAAGTGTACCATGGTGTCTCATATGCCAAGTGTATGGGCATCGACAGAAAGAATGTAGCTACATGGAAAAGATGGTAATGAATCCAAAAATCTTATACTACACTTTTTTTCACTCGATTTGGCGCTAATATAAATACTATTGCACATATGATGTACTCCAAGAGAGGGCATATGACTCATACTATGTGAAGGGAGAAGATCATCGAGCTGTACAACAACCGCAGCCGCAAGTGGTGCCTTCACCACTGCAACCACAGTATGGGACATCGTCATCGATGGAGTTTATACCATAGTAACCACAAAAACAGTTCATGCCACAACCACAATATAACCAAATGTAGATGGATCGACCGCAGCAATAGTATAATAAGGCAACGCATTATTTTCAATAGTAGCCGAATCCCCTACTGCAGCAGTTAACCCAGATGCAGTACCAGAAACAAGGAGGATTCCATAGAGGATTTTGAGGTCGAGGAGGAGGTTTTTGTTGAGGAGGAGGATGAGGTTGCAGACCAGTCCAATGTTACAATTGTGGGATTTTCAGACACTACTAGAGGGATTTTTCATTGCTGCATGCACAGGGTACATGTACATATTGTACCACAATTGATCACACGGTTGAGAACTATCCATAATTGATCATGAGATGGAAGGAGGGAACCGTGCAACAATTGCAATGTCAAACTTAGTTGCAAGCCCAGAACCATAACCAATTATAGAACCAGAATCGGTTGTAGAATTAGGCCTAGAATAAAATTTAGCTTCAGAATCAGAACGTGAATTATGCTAAGAATCTTCCATTGAATCATAATCCACTGATGAACTAGAAACTGTACGTGAAATAGAGTCAGTGTTCAATAGTTGTGATGATATTAGTCGAACCTGGAATGGAGGACGTCGATGGTTTCTATCATCACTCATGGAGGTGCAAAAACTGGAGAAGACGACCCCCATCTACAAGTTCAATTAGATAAGAAGAAGAATGCACCATTTGATATCTCTACGAAAAGAGACACATTCTTTGAAGCTTGGGATGCAGTTGAAAGAAATCCTGGTAAGTCACCTATTTATGAAATGCCATCTACTTTTGATTCTTCATTAGAGGCAGGACCATCGCAGTAGCATGGTACCTTGCAAAACTTCTTTGAGAGATGCTTATCACTGGCAAGAGATCCTGAATCTCTTGTCGAGATTGAGAATATGTTGCATCGACCGAGTAAGTAGTGAAAGGACTCTGCGGTGAAATCCTTGTATAAGAAGAAGGCAAGAAAATAAATTCACATGAACATTTAGATTGGGGACTACGAAGTGGATTCAGTTATTCTGGATCTCAGCTCAGATGTGAATATTCTGAAAAAAAAAACATGGTAGAAAATGGGGAGGCCGATGATGGGTTGGTACCCTATGTAGCCGCACTTAGCTAAGTACGATAAAGTATAATCGATCAGACAGGTGAAGGTATGAATACCTATGCTGACTTTGACGTAATTAGAGTTGTTGATGGAAGAGGCTCCTATGTTGCATGTTGGGAATCATATGGGCCAACGATAGTATGGAAGTGAATAACTTTACGAAGAGGATGATGACACTAGAGAATCAAGACATCTGAGTTATCACTCCTATGGATCCAAACGAAGGACGAATAGATATTGAACTCGTGAAAGATGAAGTTGTCATAGGATGGGGTCATTCTTACATAATTTTAGAAGACTATATACACCCAATTGCTAATGGGTATCTTGGCTGGCGTAGCACTAGTTCTGCGTCTTTCGATTTTGATGATGGGGTAGAAAAATGGAAAAATTGTATGAATGACGTGTCAGTCATGAAGCATGGTTTAGTCATGTAGTCATTGTGCCATGTCATGACTAAGATTGTTGAATTACTGGTATATGGGGGATTGTCTGATCTAACTGCATTCCGCATGGAGTTTGAAGAGAAGGTATCTGAACCTCAGTGATTGCTGGTGCTGGAGAAGGCATTGACAGCTACCCCAGCATGCTGGTGGGAAACGCATAAGAAGAAAATTAATGTTTGGGTGCAGTGTTGATGATTGATGAAAGCTCATTTCAGTGACAGAAATATATCACACTGGGAAGTACAATGGGAAAAATGACCCCAATAATCATCTGGAAGAATCTGACACTCTATGGGAATCATGACCGAAATGAATGTGTCCATGCCTTTATTCACACTTTGGATGAAATGCCGAGGTCCTAGTACGTATCATCATATTTGCGTAGAGAAATAACTACATGGGAGGAGTTGACAGTTTTCTTTGTTCATACCTTCAGTTTCAAGGAGGACAATATTGATGTCCACAATGAACTCTAGATCGTTTGCAATGTGGTGTTAAAGGTAGTACCGATCACATATCTAGTGGATCCACATGCACATTTCCACATGCAGTCAATAATAGAATGTTATAATGTATGTGGTGAACCTGAGGATGACGATGAGTCACGCAATATCAATTTTTTGGAAACAAAAGGTACTAGAGATGTCACAGCACCAGATATACCAACTGAACCCATGAATCAGCCACTAAAGATTAGAAAATTCAGCATTGGGATGGAAGATAACCAAAAAATTTCAAGTGTTAGGGACTATTGGGATGAAGAGATCATGGCAAGGATCATAAATCTACTGCATTAATTTCAAGATCTGTTACCAACAAAGTTCTCAGAAATGAAGGGGATACTAGGGGACTTAGGAGAGATGAATATTCCACTAAAGCCAGATGCAAAACCAGTGAGGAATAGACCGTATCGCCTAAATAGGTGATAAAAAGAGTGATTCAAGGCTGAACGCGATAGGATGTTGGATGATGAAATCATTGAGCCAATCGAAGAATTGGAATGGATCAGTCATATGGTGGTCCAAGATAAGAAAATGGGAGAAGTTTGAATTTGTGCCGATCTGAGAAAATTGAATGATGCTTATATGCATGATCCATTTCCAACACCATTCATAGATGAAGTACTTGAAGGAGTCAGTGGATAGGAGATGTACTCTTTTACAGATGGATTTTCTGGTTATAACCAGATCAGGATCACAAAAGAAGATCAACATAAAAAGACATTTGTTACTAAGTGGGGCTATTTTCAATACACAGTGATTCATTTTTGGTTGAAAAATGCACCTATCATCTTTTCCCAGGTTGTCATTGCTGCATTTAAATATTTTATTCATAATTTTATTCAAGTTTACATGGATTATTGGATAGTGTATGGCTTGATTAAGGATCACCTAGAAAACCTGTGACTGATGCTAGAAAGATGTTGACAATATCAGATTGCACTGAACTCTAAAAAGTGTATATTTTGCACACCTTTCAGGATGTTGTTGGGTCACATTGTTTGCAAGCAAGGACTATTGGTTAACCCTGCGAAGATTACCTTGACTTTGAGCTTGCCGCCACCTGCAAATGTGAATATGGTTAGAACGACGCTGGTGCACATAGGATATTATTGCAAGTTCATGAGAGGTTATGTTGCAATTACAACACCTATAGATAAATTATTAAAGAAAGATGTCGCATTTGTATGGAGTCAAGAGTGTCAAGGAAGCTTCAACACACTAAAGGCCAAGATGGCTTCATCATCAATACTTGTGTTTCGATATTGGAATAAGGAGTTTCATGTCCATGTGGACGCATCATCTCTCATAATAGGAGTAGTGCTCACGGAACTAGAAGAAGGGGATGTAGATCACCTGATTGCTTTCACTAGTCAAAATTTGTCATTTGCTAAGAAAATATATAGAACCACAAAGATAGAAGGTGTGGCAATGGTATATCTACTACAGAAATTCAGGAATTACCTCCTAGGAGGTCATTCCAAGATGTTTACAGACCATTCTACTTTGAAGTACCTTGTCAATAAGCATTTGTTTTGAGGGGAATATATGTCGTTGGCTACCTCTCTTCCAGGAATTTGATTTTGGGATAATTGTGAAGCCGGGTCACTTGAATGTTGGCCCTAATCATTGATCCTGAATTGAGATGGGAGTGGAACCAAGAAATATTGAAGAAAAGTTTCCTGATGCACGGTTATTTAGAGTCAACATTACATATGATTTCTAAGTAATTTTAAAATGGTTGGGTGTAAGGCGTCCAAGTCTCCCTTTCTTTCTAGCATCAAATTGTTTGAATTTGGCAATTCTCAATTGGTATATATTACACTCTACAGGAAACTAGTGGGAAACTTGCTCTATCTTACACATATAAGACCATATATATCTTATGCTATAAGAGTTGTAGCAAGAAATATGCACCAACCACATGATATCCATTGGAAGGCTGCAAAAATAATTCTTTAGTATGTCTAGGGTACAATAAATTTGAGGGTGCACTATTCAACTAGTGCTCTTCACTTCAACTAGCTGAATTTTCTGATTCAGATTGGGCTGGAGATCGCACTGACATGAATTCAACTTTAGATTTTGTCTTTATTCTTGCTGAAGGTCCCATTTTCTGGCCAAGAAAGGAACATCACACCATTTCACTTTCATCAGCAGAGGCCGAGTACATGGAAGCAATCAATGAAACTACACAATGTGTTTGGTTGTAGGGAATTCTTTGGGAATTTAGTGTCACAATTGACAGCCAAAGTGCCATCAAAATATCTATTGATCGAGTTCATATGCAAAGGAAAAAGCACATTGAGATCCATATGCACTACATCTGGGGCTTAGTGCATGAAAGCGTGATTTCACTTTAGTATTTCCCATCCACCGAGCAAACTCCTGACATTTTCACCAAAGATTTCATAGAGAATGCCTTCACTTACCTCAGATATTAGAATTGGGTGATGATGGATGGTGATATGATGGTATTTATTTTAGGTTTCATCCCCATGTCGATTCTTGAGGGAATATTTTGTCCCATGAGGTTTTCCTTCTTTCCTTCATTTATATGGACAAATAACATTTCTGAATAATGTAATTGAGGTGACTTGAGCCATTATTGCCAATGCATACTTCATTTTGTTGAAATATTGTAACTTCGAATAATATTCTTTATGTATCTTTTGTGGTCCCCGATGGTCCAACCGGGAGAACCACTTGTATTACATTGTACCCCGATGCTCCTAATCGGAATAACTAATAAGAGTCATGAGGTAGTCCCCTCTAATTGTAAAGGTGGGTCATCAACACTCCAGTGTGGTTACTTGAGCCTACATGTGTAACTCGAGCCTACATGAGTTAACTTAAGCCGACATGTTAATTGAGTAAACTTTAAGTAAACAAATGAATATAAATAGAGGTGTAGTGCTCCTCATTTGAGACACACATACTCACTTGGAATAGCGCACTTGTGGAGGAGAGGAGTTGCTGGAGAAGGAGGAGAATCAGGTTTTTGATCTCCTTGTTGGTTTTACCTTTTTCCCTTTTGGGGCATCTATATTGAAGAAGCTTTTGCTAGGTTTTTCCCTTTAGGGTTTTCCCAGGATAAATCTGTGTTGTTCTTGTGATACTGTTTCTTTCAGTGATCCTATTTTATATGCTTTTATTATGAAAAATGAAATGATATACTGATGTCTTAGTTAAGCATATGAAAAATTAACATGGTATCAGAGCTAACCTGAATAGGGAAGATTTAACAAGTTATAGAAGCTAGGGCTTCTTATTTTTTGGTTCTCTCTCCATAATCAATCAGCAAAAGAAGGCTAGGCTGACTCTCCTTTGAAGGGTGCATCGTTCTGTCGAAGCGGAATTCGATTCCGAGCATTTTCAATTTTCGATGTGGAAATTAGGGCTTTCTACAAAAGAGGAATTTTTGAGTGAGAGCAGCATAGGATTTTTCTCCTCATCAAAACCAAAGTTTAGAGACCTGGATCAATATTTTTGGTTGGGTGAATCTCCAGAAAAGTCAAACCCTAGTTTGACCCCGAGCTAGAAAAACCCTAAATACTAAAACTGCTACGTTTTGGCACATTTGCTATATTCTTAGATTGGCGAATGATCAGGAGCTGAAAATTGCAGGGGCCGATGATAAAATCCTGATGAACACTATGTCCAAAATTCATCCTCGGATTCACTGTATTCCAAGATATATTTTCTCTCCACGTTAGGGTTCCAGCCTCTTCCAAAATTCATCCCTTAACAGGACACCTGGGGAGAATTACAATATCTTGGGCTACAGAGGTCCAAATGGAATTCTGTAAGATGTTCCAGAAAGGGCACGGACTTTAATTTCAGTGGTCCAAATATCAGACTCAAAATATGATCCAGTGACACGTGGATTTCCATAAAACTTCGCTATTCTGAACAGTCCTATAACAGGTCACCTTGGGAACAGGATCATAAATCCAAAATGGTGAAACCAATTCTGATGAAAACTATGGTGGTGGATCTTGGAAATACAAGGTTACCTCACTACAAAATTTTAGACATAGAGGATCAGAAATTTCAGAGATATCACAGAAACAGTAACAGGAATTTCTGTAGAAGAAATTGGAAAATTAGGGCTTCCTCTTCCGGGAGCTTCCCTCCACTGTTTTCAGAAATGGAGTACATTGGACAGCTCCATTTGAAGAGATCTATCTATCTATACAATCATATCTGAAAGATTCCAAGTTTTAAAATTAGGGTTTCTGTGACAAACCCTAGATCATCCAGCTCCGGAACCAGGACTGACACCTCAGATCGGTAAGATCTAATCCTTTGCTATGTTCATTTGAGGTTCTCTTTTCAAAGTGATGTATGACATCAGCTTGATGATAAGCTTGGTGAAGTTGACAACTTCCAAGCCTAGAAGTATATGATCTGTCTGAAGAAAATGGATTGGACACCTACATGAGCATAGAGGTTCCAGTTTCAGAGGGAGATGAGGCTAGAAGCCTTTCTCAAGAAGAACTTGGTCGAATCCCAGAAGATCATTGATGATTTATTTTTGAATCAACTTGTACTACAAGTGTCTTACCTAAAGACATCGATGAGGTTTGATTCCTTGACCAAGCTATTTGAAGGGAAGAACATAGATCAGAATATGACCTTAAGAAACCAGCTGAAGAATGTGAAGATCGAGAATGCAGAGACCATGCAGTCATAAGGATCTCTCAAATCAAAGAACAACTTCAAGCAGGGAAAGAAGAAGTGAAGAATGCAGAAGTGGTGATGGCCACCTTGGATGGCCTCCCAGGATCATGAAATTCATTCATTTAAGAAATGTGTTCCAGAAGGAAGTGATTACTTTCAGCTGACTTTGGGAAGAAGAAGAAGCTCGTCTCTGAAGATCAAGCTCTCATCTTCCAAAGAAGATCCCTCAATCAATGAGAAATATGAAGATCTCAACTCTTGAAGAACTTCTTATCCACCTCAGCATTCAGATAAGAAATGATGCTATCATGAATGAAGAAGTCGATGAAGTTGAAGACTCAAGAAGGAGTCTACCCATGAAACAAATAAAGATAAGTATTCAATTGTCACTTCATTATATTGTTTTGTTACACATTTGATTATATTCAGTTGATGTGTTATACATGATAGATTGTTTGCATTAATGACTGTATACTACTAATATGCATGTGATGGGTAAGTAGCTCATGGTGCTATACAACTCTCCATTGCTGCTTATCAAACCTCTTTGCTGACATATTGGATTAGTGCACAATCTCAATAATGTCATGGTAGGGATGGAAAGCATCTAGAAAGTCTATGTGAGATATGGTTGAATGTTGTATTGACTAAACAGTTGCATGATGCATAAGAATTTGTCGTTATGCGTATGTTTTATGAAATAGTTCTAACCATGCAACTGGTGCATTTGAAATGCAGGAAAGGTCATGTACAACCTCATTCAAGAAAAGAAGGATGAGACTTGTTCCGAAGAACAAGTGATGACAATTCAAGATTCACTCCAATAAACATGAATCTGAAGCTCCCAGGGTTAGAGACACCATGATGAAAGAAAGAGCTTCAGAGAGTTGTAGATCCACCTCAAAGGATGAAGATCACCATGGGTACAAGAGATAACTCAAGATGAAGAAAAGAATGCTATGGAAGAAGCTATGATCAAAGAATAACAGTTGATCATGGGGAATGATGTATATGATATGATGAAACAAATGTACAAAGCAAGGTTTGTGATTCTCCCTAGAAAGAATAGACTATGACATGACATACTCTATTGACCAGTATATGTCAAGCATAGAACCACCTATACAGAATGAAGAGGGAAGATGATACTCCACTTCAGGGGGAGTGACTACAGAAAATTATATCTGAGTTCGACATGCGATGACATGATGGATAGCTTTGTGATGGATAGAGACTTTACCAAGAGTAAAGTAGTTTCCAACCTTCAAGGTTGAATGGAAAAGAATAGGATATGTTGATGACCTGAGAAGACAAACTCATAGAAGATGTTGTGATACTAGAATGATGTTTGGGATATAGTACTCAAACCAGAAAGAAAGAATGTGGTATCTTCCAAATGGATTTGCAAGATAAGATATGTTGCTGATAGAAGTAAGGTAAGAGTTGCGGTCAAG
>LPNX011036920.1:0-51627 GCA_001517045.1 Pseudotsuga menziesii | reverse complement strand
CAAAAATATCCTAAGGCATTGTAGGAAAACCTCAACTCCATTATACTTGGACCAAAAGTCTAAATATAAAATCTACAAATGTATATGAAAGTAAACCATATTTACATTTCATTAAAACATAATAAACATGTCCCTCGTCCTTAGCAACAACAAAAATATCCTAAGGCATTGTAGGAAAACCTCAACTCCATTATACTTGGACCAAAAGTCTAAATATAAAATCTACAAATGTATATGAAAGTAAACCATATTTACACTTCATTAAAACGTAATAAACATGTAAGACTTTAAAACCACTTCTTGTGAATAAACGATATTTCTGTTACTTGGAAAAAGAGTAACTTATGTTACAAATGCTCTAAAAATAAAGCCTTATCTAAACTGTAGAGAAAAACCCCACAACCAATGAAATACCATGATATCTCGGTGTCCGACTAATGGAAGGGTAAATGCCCCTAATATGGGATACCATGATATCCCACTATAAAACGTGGAAGGGTAAATGTAGAAGCAAAAAAAAACAATCATTAGACTCATCAAAGGTAGATTAATGAAGCTAGTATTCCTCTCACATAGAATGAAGAATTAATAACAAAATTATTATTTAATATTCATAACTATGTTATTTAACACAAGTATAGATCCATCTTAACTATGGCTCTACCAAACGCTGAGAGGGATCAAGTTCTCTTGAGGTGCAAACCCTTTTTAATTTACAAAAGTGTCTAATAAGTATTTCTACTTGTTTTTCTCAATAACTAAAAATAAAAATTTATATGTTAGGGTTAACCTTGACTTGGGAATGAGTAAGAATGTAAGTGGTTTAAGGAACATGGTTTTAGTGACCGGTGGATTCTTGCTAATTGTATTTGCATTTAAAGAACCTTATAAATATGGTTGTAATATTTCATTGTAATAGCTATAATTTTGTAATTTATTTTCTATCACATATTTTATTCTTAACATTATGTGTGCTTAGATTTCAAGTCAAAGAAATTTAAAATTGAAATTTGATATAAATTTGCTAAATGTGTTTTACAATTTAGCTAATTTTAAATTAAATTTTATATGTTCGTAGTACTATAAAAACACATTTAGCTAATTTTAAATTAAATTCTATATGTTAGTAGTACTATATTTTTTCCTTTTACTACTCAAGTCAATTGAAATTTACTACTAATATTTCTAAGATTGTGAGTATTTCCCTAATATGGTTGTATATTTATATGGGTATAATATTTTTTTTATTTTTTATTTTTTTTAGTTATAACCAGACATATTATAAGTTTTTTTATTTTTTACTTTTTATTATTATTATTTTTATTGAGCCTATATATGCCACGTTAGCGTTACAGACCAGACACATCTCACCCATTTGAGCTGTAGAAAGCGCCTCTAAACACAATTAAATCATAATTATGTACCACCAAATTATATATAACTAATAGAAAATCAGATATACACACCCGACTTTAGCCGACTCATCCAGTCAACGTCCACATTTTTAACTTTGTCAAATGATATATAAATAATCGGATTATCTATCGACATCTTGAAAGAGTTTTTAATCTACCCTTGAAGTTTTATTATTTTATTGCTTCTTTGTTGCTTCCGTCACTGCATAGTTTTGATCCGCAATCATGGATATTGCCTTAGATAATGATATTGCCTTAGATAATCATGGATATTGCCTTAATTTATTGCTTCTTTGTTGCTTCCGTCACTGCATAGTTTTGATCGACATGGATATTGCCTTAGATCCGCAATCATGGAAAATCTTTGTATTCTTGTGTTCTTATGTCTTTGTCCTTGTTCTTCTTTCACTGATCTTAATAGTGACAATTTTTTTGAAGAAATCAGATAAGCAAATTAAGAAAAGTAAACTTATTTACTTTTCCTTAACGTGTTGTTTCTGTGAGAAAAGTAAACTTACAAATGCCGGAGTAAGATTTGAACTAATTATTTTTCTATGTTGATATTATAAATTCTTTTAATTCTTGATTAGAACTAGCTAATTTCAGTAATTGGTTTTGAGCTCTCCAAAATTATTTTTCTATGTTGATATTATAAATTCTTTTAATACTTGATTAGTAGAACTAGCTAATTTCAGTAATTGGTTTTGCGCTCTCCAAATGGATTGGCATCATTGGTTACCATTTGAATAAAATTATCAAACTAGAAAACAGTAGCAAAATGAAGTTTGTTCTGAGGAAGCCTCATATGTTGCGTGAAATTCCTCTGCCAGAAACAGCCATGAAAACATGGCGGCGTCAAGCACCTCCAGCAGTAACAAGAATTATCTCTTCTGTCGATCCTGATAAAGTGTATATGAGAGCATTTCGGAGAATCAGTTGGCATTTTTTTTGCAGTAGGAAAAATAAGAAGTGTAATCCCTGCAAACCAGCTCTCTCAGAAGTGTCATCCCTGCTAGCTTAGGTTGTCGTACTGTAGCGGCTTATAGCGTGTTGTTTGTCTGAGAAAAGTAAGCTGACAAATGAGTCACTAAGATTGTGATGCGGTTTATTTTGATATTTATATATTAGATAAAATATTTATTTATATTATATTTATGACAACATTCACTCAAAACTAGTTGCTACTGCTTGCGAGTATTATTAAAAGTGGAGGGTATAAATAATTAAACTAATTATTTTTCTGTTTTGATATTAGAAATTCTTTTAATATTTGATTAGAGTTAGCTAAACTGAATAATTGGTTTTGAGCTTTGCAAATGGATTGACATTATGAGTTACCATTAAAAGTTTTTGGTGTTTCTTTTTTGGCAACTTTTTTTAGTTTTGTGTAGTGTATGGTAATCCATAAATTCTGTAATGTTTTTATAGCTGAGCAATCTCTTAAATTTTTGAATTATCAAAATATAGCCATAAAAATTGCAGGGCAACTTATCTATTACACGATGAATACAATATCTACTAATTCTACATTTAAGTTACTCACATTTTGATGCATGTTGTTTGTTTGTTGTTAGTAATATATAATATGTTCATGAGGACATGAACCAATATTATAGTCCTTACCTAAATCTTTTAGAACTACACAAATTTCTTTGTAATTGCATGGGTAAATTATTTGACATTAGTAGAAGAGTATCACGTGGCAATCTAAAGACAAATAAATAAATGAAAAACTCATACTTCTTGGCCTATGTGACTATAATGATAAATAATAAATACGCAATTGCAATTACATTTAGATAAATCTTGCATATCTTAACAACTATGTCGTTGTGTTTGGCATACCATTAATTAGCTTCAAGTTTACAAGTTGTTGGGGCTAATAATAGTATGTTACAATCACCAAGCTAGGGCACACATTAATTGTCATTCCATGAATGTTTCATTTTCAAGACTACTCCTAAAGCATATACAAATACAGTTTCCTTATGATGTTGTATACAATACTAAATGCAATGCAACTAGTGAAATAAAGTGACATTTGTATGTGTGTGCATGATTGTTGTTAAACATGATGTGTGGTTACTATGGATTCATGAGCTTCTATTTATATGCATGGTTTAAAATCTCACGAGAATGCATGGATTGTAACATTATTAGCAATATAACACAATAAAGCATTGTGGAATGAAATTGATACTAACTCTTCATATTGAATTTTTATTTTTTATTTTTGTTGAAAACAATTGGTGAAGATGAATGCTTGGATGATCATCATGACTATGTTAACAATGGACTAGAGAAAGATTGGATGATAATGGTGATCAATCAAATGAATATGATGAAGAATCTCTATTTCATGAAGATGATGATCATGCTGTTGGTGGTGGTAGCTACTAATGTTTAGTTTCTCAATTCTATTGTACATGTATTGTTTCTTTTATTATGATCCAAATGCATATTACATTATGTGTTCATGTTTATTTATATCATGGATTGATGTCAACATACTAACCATTACTAAATCTTCATTTCTTTATATATATATATATATATATAATGGTTTCTATGAAAGGTTGTGGATTTGATGATATATTTACTTTCACTTCTTTTGATGAAAGATAATAATGATTTTATTGGTAATAGTATTATATTGTAAATTTTTTATATTGGATCTGATGGAACTAATGCTTTTTACTTTCACTTTATGAATGCTTTAAAGGTTCATGAACAATTGTCCTTTCAGACAAAATTTTAAGTATACAATCTTCTTACACAATCACATGGAATAAGGAAAAAATTAAATCAACCCAATCATTGAAGCATCATCAACACATCAAGCTAAAGCACTTGAAAAGCAACTTGAAATAAGAAATCAATCACATATAATCTCAAAACAACATCATCAATGAGTGAAGCATCATCAAGCACTCAAATCATTTAATCATGCCACCATTAAGAATCACCAAGTACTCAAATCATTTAATCATGCCACCCTTACAATTCTAAATATTAATTCAATCTACATGCATATATTCACTTGTATTTGTAAGTCCCAAGTAGAATTTTGTTGTACTTGGGTGCACTCTTTGTTGAGGTCAACACCTATTTTACTTTAATTTTGTTGAGTGTCTTCGTAAAAGGATGGAGTTGCAAGAAATCCTTATTTAGCTGAGTGATTGTTATGTTTATTAGTGGAAAAAATCAATGGCTTCATAGATTTGTTAAACACTCTAGCTCTCTCCTATGTCAACGGCATTGTGTGGTCAACAAGAAAAGACTCACTAATGTTATAAACTATGAAAAATAATAGTAATACACTATTGAGATTCTTCATCTTGAATAATAATTCTAGCATTATGAGATACAACAAAAGAAGGAAAAATATGGAACTTCCTCATGTTTAGAGAATTACTCGTTTTTTTATTCATTTAAATGGCCTACACATAATCATGCCACTTTAAAATCACATAAGAAATTAGTGGTCCCTTGTCAAAAGAAAATGAAGATGAAGTGGTCACCCGCATCAGAAAATTAGACGTGGTCACCCATAACAAGAACATAACCTTCCTTTGATATGGCAAGGAAGTGATTGTTCACATTCTCTATTCCTTGAATCCAATCTGGTATGAGACTGATGGGTTCTGAAAAGGAGGTTCCTCTTAACCTACTCTAGTGTAAAGTATGAACTTCCAAGATTGTGATTGAGTGGGCCATTTGAAAGATCAATGTTTTGATATTCATCCTAGTAAGCATCGTGGAGAGCACACTCATTCTTTAGATAGATGCTTCATGATGAGAAATCCTATAAGAGACAAGATTCATTATGGGTGGATTTCTTACTAGAATTGGTCATCACCAACCAATAATATTCATAAGTCATACCGAAGACTTCATTCTTGAGTAATGACACATCTTACGATTGATAAATTATCTTAGCCTCACCTTTTTCTAGAAAAGGGTTATAACTAATGGTTAAAAACAAGCAAGTGAGAACAAGAGACACATAACAAGTGAGATTGAAGAAATTCTAGAGCCATAAATAGCATATTCTTGTAGTTACCATAATCTTAAGCAATAGTCGCCTAGCTAGAGTGAGGTCTATAGAACTAAGAAAATATAAAATCCATGTTCCATTAACCTTGATTTGGTTTGTCATAATTATCATTTGTAATCAGAGGGGGGGTGAATGAGTATAAAGTGCAAATTATACAATTTTTCAATTACAAATTCTCCTCTAATTTATGTTTTAATCATAACAACAAAATACACTAGTAAACAAATAATTTGTATATTATCTCTGTGTGTTTGTGTGTAAAATTTATGATTACATTGAAATATAAGAGACAACTCTTAATATTTCGTATTCTTAGCTAGATATCATTAGTGTTTAATCCAAATTCACAACAGTAACATATGCAGAATCACTCAAAGAAAAATAATCATAAGATAGACATAGCTTTTATCTTGGGAAACCCTCAAGGGGAAGAAAACCCATCAAAACTTCCTCTATATAGATGTATAAGATAAAACCCCAAAAATAGGTATTCTCCTCCTTGTTGGTATGTCTCTCTCTCTCTCATATGTGCTACACAAGTGTGTGTATGTATGTTGTAAAGAGGAGAAAAGATCCTCTATTTATACACTTTAAGCCACTTGACTTTTATCCTAACAAGTTAGCCCACTAAACTGGCTCGATCGACTTCACCTAAGAAGAATCAAAACAATATTATATTATAATCATTAGGGTAATAATGACCCAACTTACAATAGAGGCTTTACCGCATGACTCTATGATGACTAATTAAAATAATAACATCTCTATGGAGGAATAGAACATATCCCTTGGGGTACATCATAAAATAAATTTAGAATATCCTTTGAAGCTACAATATTTCAACACTCCCCCTTAACAAGAAGGGTATTCTACTAACAACAACATCATCAACTATAGGAGTAACGTTAGATAGCATCTTCAATAGTATCAAGGTAATACATCTATACATCATAAGAAGTTTTCAAAAATCAATTAGTAACTAGAACAATTACTCTTCAATATCTTCAGTAATAGAACACCATCTTCTACAACACTCAGTCTTCATCTTCTGCAATACTTGATCACTTGATCCCTTTGCGAAAACACTTTGATATTATTGATCATTTGCAGTGGCACTTTGATCTTCTTGATCCTTTGCAACAACACATTGATCTGCTCGATCCTTTGTAGTAACACTTTGATCTTCTCGATGCTTTGTCACAACACTACCTAGAGTACACATGATCTCTTTCTGGGATTTTCAATCCCTATCACTTTAGGACATAGTTGCAAGGAGGGTCCATATTATCGACCATCTTGATCGTCCCCAAATGAATGCATGACCTTATTATCTGCAAGGACGCATAATAGACCATCCTCAACCTCTTAGAGATAGGACCACTCCAAGTGAGTGTTATACTATGACATTTGCATGTGCATGTAGGAATACTCTCCATGCGAGAGCATCGTCTGCAACAACAGATCTCATGTGCACCTAAATGTAGGACCTTTCATCTGTAAGGAATCATCATAGAGCATCCTCAGCTTCAAATCTAGGACCAATCCTAAGCTAGTGTTATTACACGACATCTACAAATGAATGTAGGTACACTCTCCATGAGAGAGCATTTTCTGCAACTTCATAACTCGTCCGGACCTAAATACAAGATTTTTCATTTGTAAGGGCTCATCATAGGGAATCCTCAAATTCAAATATAGGACCACTCCTAAGCGGGTGTTATTCTACAAAATCTACAAATGAATCTAGGTGCACTCTCCATGTGATATTATCATCTTGCAGGATTATCCTTAGCCGGTAAGATCTAGGACCTCTCTCAAGAGAATATTGTTATTATCTACAATACCATCGTCAAAAGAGGATATTATCGTCCATAATTGAATGTTGAACCTTATTAGCATCTGCAGGCGCACTTGGCCTCTTTTGTACAATAGCATCACTTCCATCCCAAAATCAATGAAAATCTCATCATCACTCTGCCTTTCTATGGAGGATCCATATCATAAACTTGCTCCCCCTTTTTCTGAGGAGGGTTCATATCTATGACCTGTTATTCCTTCCCGAGGAGAGTCCATATCTTCGAATTGTTCCTCCTTTCCAAAGAACGCCTATTTCTTCATCGTTCCTTCTTGCAAGGAAATTGTGTAGTATCATCATTGTTCCTCCTTGCGAGGAAAATATTTTTGGACTACACCAATCTTGTCATGGATATATTCAAACTTTACTTTAGATAGAGGCTTGGTCAACACATAAACGACTTGCTCATCGATGGTCACATAATGGAGCTTTATAGAACCCTTTTGTACGTATCCCTTATGTAAAAATATCATATTTCTATGTGCTTTGATTTATCATGGAGCACAAGATTCTTTGTCATCCTTATACAACTCTGGTGGTCACAAATAATCACTATGGTATCCAATTCCATGTCAAACATACCTTACATCAGTTTTTGAATCCATATCGCTTGACAACTAGCGGAGCAAGCTTCTATGTACTCTGCTTCACTCGTGCTAAGAGAAACACTATATTGTTTCTTACTAAACCATGAGATCATGGTGGATCCCAAAAAATAACATCCAATTGAGGGTCTCTTTCTCTCTGCAACAATTTCTTCCCAATCTAAATATGTACATCCATATAATCTGTGGTCATGATCTCTAACATATTATATAGTCTAAAGTATATCGTACCTTTTAGGTAACTCATCACATGCTTCTCATCTATCAGGTGAAACCGTCTAGGTTTAACTAGATATTGACTTAAGGTGTTCACAACAAAGTATATATATGGCCTTGTATTCATCAGATACATCAAAGACCAAATAATATATTTGTATTGAGTCATATCCTCTAACTCTCATGATTCATCAACTAACAACTTTAGGTTGGTGTCGATGGATTTACAATCCAGCATATCAAATCTTTTCAAGATTTCTACTGGATACTTTGCCGTGTTCAAAAATATTCCTTCCAGGATCTACCACACTTCTAGCTCGAGGAAATAATGCATGAATCCAAGATCTTTCATCTCGAATTCTTTAGCTAGCTCCTTCTTGCAATCTGTAATATGTTTCTGGTTTTTAGTGAGACATATATCATCCACATACAACAATAGTATGGCAGGTTCATCATCCATAACCCTAGCATAAAGGTTAGGATCAACTTTACTCTTGGAAAACACCAAGCTTTTCAAGAAGCTATGTATTCTTCCATACCAATCTCTAGGAACTTTCTTCAGTCCATACAGATCCTTTTTTAGCTTACATAAATGAGTAACTCCGTCTTCGACTTCAAATCCGTGTGGTTGTTTGATGTATACGTCTTTGTCAATCACACCATTCAGGAAGGATGTCATTACATCCATATGGTTTATATCCCACTTCATCATGGAAGAAATTGCCTTGATGGTTATGATGGAAGTGTACCTTGCTACTGGAGAAAATGCCTCTTCATAATCAATCCCCTCTTTCTAAGAGAATCCTCTAGGAAAAAATATTTCCCTGTATTTTTCAATACTTCCATCAGCTGCATGTTTTATGTTGTAGATCGATTTCAAAGATACCACACTCATTTTAAATTGAGAAAGACCCTCTACACATTAATAGGGATGATGGGTGGAAACTAAGCAAAACCTCGTTACTTGTCATTTCTATATTAAAAAAACAAACACAACTAAAAGACCACTAAAATAAATCGCATTCAATAAATTTATGACATCTACAACTTAATTAAGACTTTTTCATCAAAACCCTAATCTATTCTTATTTATCTTAGAACCTAACCCTTTTCAAAATTAAAATATTAAACTATTTTAAATATAAAAAAAACCAATAAAATTTCTGCATTTTAAATATAAACAAACTTTTGCACTCTTTCTATTATTAATAGTATAAAAAATATTGAAACGAGAATTATAAAATAAATTTAATTAAATATTAAAAAAACTTTATATTAAAAAATTAAAAACATAATTTATAATTAATATTTTAATAAAAATCTTAATGGAATATTTTAATTAAAAAATTTTGATAAGAAAATTTTAATTAAAATTTAAAAAAAATATAAAATACCTTTTATTTTAACCTATGATTCACTACAAGCCCATGGGGGGTAGAACAAGTGGTAGAGTGGAATTGTTCAAATTGGTTGTAAATGGAAGGTCTCATGTTCAAATCCCCCCCCAAATTTACCTGTGCGCCATGGTTTGGGCCATGTGGATGCACCTAGGGGTATAGTGGTAGTGGGATTGGATCTGTGGACCTCGTTTCATGCGAGTACCATCCCGTCCCCAGTTGCTAATTCCCCTAGTTAAAAAAAAAAACAAAAAAAACAATGATTCACTACAAAACAAACCTAGATCATTGATTCAATTAAATCCTTTCTTAATAAATACAAATAAAAAAACAAATCATAATCTTTTTACACCTTAAACTTTATATTATAATGTATAAATCATTATATTTAAAAAAGAAATTTATTTAATAAAATAAAAATCATTTTATTTGTAAAATAAAAATTCAATTAATGGAAAATACAACTCTTTTTTAATTAAGAAAACCATTTACACACCAACAAGAAACCTAGAAACTGACCCTACAATCTTTCCTCACTACACAACTATTAATTGAAACCCTAGGTCAAAGCTAAGGCATGAGGAAAAAATCCTTCATTATATCTCCTGAGGATGGGATGAACTATTCTACTTGAAACATCGAGGATTTCCAACCACCACCACAGGATTCCACATTTCAACAAAATAATGACTGCCTGTGAAAGCATTAACAAAAAAAAAACTATTCTTTCTTTCTGCAACACCATTTTGTTGGGGAATGTAGGGAGTGGAGTCCAGCTTCCTTGCAGAATACTGCAAATTATTTTGAAGTATATTTCCACCATTATCTAATCTCAGTGTCTCGATTGCTCTTTTTGAATGGTTCTCTAACAGAGCTCTGGATTGCTTGAATTTCCTGAACACTTCACTCTTGGTATTCAATAATTATTGTTGCGTAGATTAATTGTCTAATGAAATAAACAGTTAAAATTCCCAAAACATAAATTGTCAACTCGAGGAGGTATTTTATTTCAAAGCTATTGTGCAATATCTATGAAAGGAAAATTTCTACCTAATAGGGTTAATATATTGGTATGAAATCAAAAATCTTTGTAAACTAGATCCCACATTATTGAAAGTAAAGAAAATCTGTAACATATTAATAAAATGACACTGTAAATCTAAAAATGAAATCAACTCTTACGACGCAAGATATAACTACATAAATTTGAAAGAAAAACTAGGTTGGCCAACAATCTATTAAAATGAATTAAGAGGAAAAAAACTATGATAAGTCTAATGAATGAAATCATGAACTAAATAATAAACAAATCTAAATAATACCACACTTACAATCAACACTACCAGCATTTTCTCAGGGAAGAGGGCCCTTCTTCCACTGAGCAGATCTAGATCTCCACAATCAAGGTCTACAACTCAAAAATTAAGAAAGTTCCAGCATCTATTATCATAATGAAAATATTACAATAGAGTCTGAATCAAATTCTACAACATAGCATTACTTGATATCCTCTCCTACCAACCCCTAATACATTAGAATGATTACATATTTATACAAAAGATTATGTCAAGATAATGAGAAACCGAATCCCCAACTTGTGATGTATTTCAAAAAATTTGCTAATTTGAGAATTGGCCATAACTACATATCTAGAAAATACCATCTCGAAAAACCACCAGTATCTCTCAAAATGTAGCTTTTTTCGTGATTTCCTCACCTATCAAGTAATTGAGGCCGTTAAGCACAAAACGCATGCCCCATATTTTTGATATTCTTCTCCATCTGCTCGTAAATGGCGACACAAATCAATGTTTTCTTATCTCACATGTGTTTTTTGTTAAAGTCGTTTGATAATTATTTGGAGGTTGTCATGTTGGACTTGAGCATGAATTGAAATCACAAATCCACATACTCAATCCTACGAACTAAACCATGTTGTGAATCTCCATGTGGACATGTGCTATCATGCCAACTTTGAGACTTGAACCATGAGTGTTGTTGATGTTAATATGAAAAAATCAATCCACAAACCATCATTAGTAAAATTATGCACAATAGTCTTCAATTGATAAAAAATAAATGAAGTAATCATTATTATCCACTAAAGCATCAATGGGAGTAATATGGTATTTTACGGAAAGTGACAACAAATGAATGGAAAATGAAGTGATAAATGGATAATAATAGTAAGAAGATGGATGGAATAAATGTCGATAAGTGATGGAAATAGAGACAAATCCGTGACCCAACATCTTCCCCAAAGTGAGCTTGTTGCATGTCCTCATGAAACCCAAAATCTATGTAGCATCCAAACTACAAAGACTCATGCAATTGTTGTTTTCATTTTACCATGCATAGTGACCAAAACCACTCTACTTTCTCAGTGATGATTCTAATGGAATATGATGGTTCTTTCCAAATAATACTTGAGAACTTATTCAAATAGTGCTTGTTGCATTTCTCCTTCAAAAGTATCCATAAAGTGACTTCTAGCAATTCTGGTGGAGTTTCAACAATTAGCGAAAAATTTAGGAAAAAAATTAGCGGTGTCTAAGCCATTTAGTGGAAAATGTGGCTGAGTTGCAGCCATTTAGCAGCGATTTTCGCAGAAAATTTGGTGGATTTACAACCATATAGCAGATATTTTATAGAAAACTTTAGCGTATATTTTAGCGTTGTTGCAGCACTAAAGCATTAAATTTAGTGGATTTTCAGCAAGAAAGCGCTAAATTTAGCGAAGTTTCAGCAAATAGAATAGAAAAATTCCAAAGTAATTTTCTCCCAAATGATGAACTGGGTTCGACTAAACATTTGCAAGAAGGTTTTTTCTATTACAATTCATCTACACACCAAAAAACATAGATACGCACATCAAGAATTTCAAGAAAAATGCAAATTGGATGTAGGTAATGATGGTCATTTTCCCAAAAACCGTGCAATAGGTTTTGCTAAAATTTGGTGATTATATTCCCATTGCCATATTTCTTCTTCACACCAAAAATCATGACAATTAATTTCACGGATCCCAATATATAAGCAAATAAACCATGTATAAACAAATACGCCACTACAGGTGTTTCAGGTGGTGTTTCAGCAAAATTCCTAAACCAATATCTCACAAAATACAAACTGGGTTTGAATAAAATTTTTCAAGCATGTTTTCACTAGTCCAATGCATCTACACACCAAAAATCATAGATACCCACATCACGTATTTCGATTAAAATGAAAATAGGATGTAGGTGATTATGGTTGTTTATCTCAAAATCCATGAAGAATTGTTTCCTGAAAGTGGTGAGTATATGCCTCTTATCACACTTATTTTTCTCACCAAAAATCAAATCAGTCTATTGCATAGATTTTGAGATATAGGAAAAATGGTTGTAGATGTTGTATCAACAAAAAAGTCACTACACATGTTTCATCTAGTGTTTCAGCGGAGTTCTTGAACCAATATCTCACAAATGACAAACTGGGTTCGACTGAAATGTTGCCGGCATGTTTTCACTCGTCTGGTACATATCCAAACAAAAAATGAGAGATACACACATCATATATTTTGAAAAAAATGCAAATTAGTTGTAGGTGATGATGGTCATTTTCTTGAAAACCGTGCATTAGATTGGGAAACTTACCGTAGTTGTTCATCATAATATTATGCATTTATTATCGAAAAGTAATAAGAAACCAATTCACGGTTTGTGATATATACTCAAATAAAATTCTATGCTTTTATAGTTTCGAATGAGTAAAAACACATATGTTTGCTGGATTGATTTGTTGGAAGGGGTTTTGGACACACTAGTTGCACAAAATCATAGATGCTGCGTAAGCGCAAAAGACACCACGCAAGAGGAAGATCAACGCGTAAGAGGAGAATAGAATATTTTGTATATTTTGTGTTACCGTTTTGTACTTTGGACCATATTTTATGGATATTGGTCATTATTTTGTAGATTGAGTTAGGAATTGGTTAAGAGTTGGTTAGAAGTGGACCATGAAAGTAAAGGCGCAAGCCTATAAATAGAAGTAGAATTCCAAATGTATATAGATAGGAGAATATTGATACAGAGACTAAGATGGAGATCGATATGATAAACTGAGTGAACTTGTTGAAGTGTTGATTGTTTTGAATCTATGGATTGTTGTGTAGAAGTAACATGACAAGACGAGAGTTGATATGAACTGTTGTTTCTTTATATTTTTGTGTCTTACTGTTTCTTCAATCCAATGATGAATGATTATTGAATGTGCGACATATGATGCATTGTTTTTTGCTTCTAAATGATGTTATATATCTAGATCTATTTGTGCATAAGTATGCTACTGTGATTATGCATGATTGACACATGATGAATGGTCCTGTTAATGGTTGAGTAATTGGTCATATTTGTTTGATAAGTTAATGGATTGTTGATGCACATAGTCCTCCTCTATTCCATGGAAACTAGGTTCCAATATCTCTCCCTTGAACATCACAGGTGAGACTTCATCCGCTTTGTGGGTATTGTCGGGCAGGGTAAAACCTATCTCAACCAGTGCTCAGTGAGATCATGGTGAGTTGGGAATCGACAGAGTGGGAACCTTATTGATTTGGTTTTCTGGAAGGGTTTCTCCAACAAATGGTTCCATTGTCAGGACCTTGTCATGGATGAAAGGAGGATTTGAAACATCCAACGAGACCAAAAATTCAAGATTGGTTTGATCAGAAGTTCTGATAATTTGCTGAGGCAGAAAACAAGAACCCTGTACTCACAATGAACAAGTGGTTGGAGAGGTACATACACGACATTCCACATGAGTAACTTTTCTTTGAATTTCACATTATATTGTACAAGTGGATGGCGCGAATCACTTATAAGAAGAAAAATTTCCAAGGAGGAGAGCCAACATCCTAGACCCCTGAACCGATCCAGGAGTAGCAATAAGATGACAACAAGGAATCGCGGGTTGTTTAAGTCTGGATGGATAGTATCCTAGTAGGGTATATCACTGAATTCATAGTCGACAGTACAAAGTCCTTCAACGAAGCGGAAAAGGGAATTCTTCAATGAACCATGGGGTAGGTTCCCATTATCTTTTCAACAGTCTATTAAGATGCATGTCTATGAAAAGGGCATACTAAGATGCACCTCGAGTAGTATAACTATGGTGTGTAGAGGATGTGGATACCGTGATGAAAGGGGCAATATGAATGGAAATTAAGGGGTAGATGGGTGCAATTTTCAACAAGACTATGAGGGAAGCCGAGGAATAAATTTGTCTTACAAGGGGAGGAGAAAGGTTTCAAAAAGAGAAGAGGCAGAGGATGGGAGAAGGTCTTGCTGCGATCAAAACTCAAGACCATAAATGAAGACCACATGGGGTGAATAAACCCTACAGTGACAAAGAGGATGACTAGGCCCATACTATGTCTAGAATAGCATTTAGATCAAACCCCAGCAGCAACGTGCCTACACCTCGACACACTACTCCACACTTGAGAAGACACACAAGTTCCACGTCAACTTGTCCCACATGCCAGTAACATTCCAGTAGTAGGTAGATGTCAGTAGGAAGGAAGCCTAGAATGGCGGGTGATGAAGCTAAGTTACTTTTGTTCCCTGGAAATGAGACTGACAATCCCAATAAATACTGGTTTCAGTGTGAGGCTGTATGGACTGTCAGACATACCACAGATGATAATGTTAATAAAGGACAATTGGCGACCACACTTTGAGGTCGTGCACTGGATTGGTTCATGAAATTTACACATGTTCCTCAGGGGACTCCCACAAAGGCATTAAATGAAGTCAGGAAGGGACTAATTGAATAATTCAAAAAACCAAAATATGAGACGCCGTACATTACAAAGTTAAAGGAAATTAATAAATTTCCTAATGAAACTGTTTGGGACTTTGATCAAGTTAGTGTCAAAATGAGTGACGTTTAGTACAAAGAATGGTTCATTGTGGTGTTGGTATCTCATATTAGTCAACTACTAATGCAGCAGAATATCATGACACAATGCGATGCTCTGGAGATCGCAATGAAGTTGAAAGATTCACCCATTGGAGACAATATTGCTGGTATTAACCAAACTCAGGAGCATCTCACAAAATTAACGCTTCAGTTACAAGACGTCAAGAAAGGGAAAGAGAATCATGAATATATCTGGTGCACTTGATGTCACGCAAATGGACACACCAAATATACTTTCCCTGATTTCTAAATTTTTTTTTTATTGGTAGCACTGAACCCATTGAGTTGCGGAAGTGTACCATGGTGTCACATATGCCAAGTGTACGGGCATCGACACAAAGAATGTAGCTACATGTAAAATATGGTCATGAATCCAACAAGCTTATACTACACTTTTTGTCACTCGGTTGGGCGTTAAGATAAAGACTGTTGTGCATATGACCTACTCCAAGAGAGGGAATATGAATCATACTATGTGAAGGGAGAAGATCATCAAGTTGTACAGCAATCGAATCCCCAGCTGCAAGCGATGCGACCACCACCACAACCACAATATGTGACGTCATCATAGATGCAGTTTATACCACAGTAACCACAACAACAATTCTTTCCACAACCACAATATAACCATATGTAGATGGCTCCACTGCAACAATAGCACAACAAGGAAACAAATTATGTTCAACAGTAGCCAAATCCCTTGCTGTAGTAGTTAACCTAGTTGCAGTACCATAAATAAGGAGGATTCCATAGAGGATTCCGAGGTCGAGGAGGAGGTTTTGGTCGAGGAGGAGGATGAGGTCGCAGACCAATCCAATGTTACAATTATGGGGTTTTCAGACACTACTAGAGGGATTTTGCATTGGTGCATGCAAAGGGTACATGTACAGATTGTACCATGATTTATCAAATGGTTGAGAAATGTCCATAATTGATCGTGAGATGGAAGGTAGGAAACATTCCACAGTTGCAATGTCAAAATCAATTGCAAGCCCAGACCTAGAACTAGTTGTAGAACAAGAATTGGTTGTAGAATTAGGCCCAAAATAAAATTCCACTTCAGAATTAGAACATGAATTATCCTATGAATCTTCCATTGAATCATAATCCATCAATGAACTAGAATCCACAGGTGAAATAGAGTTAGTGGTAAACAGTTGCGATGATCTCAATAGAACCCATAATGGAGGATGTCAATGTTTCTATCATCACTCACAGAGGTGCAACAACTGGAGAAGATGACCCCTGTCCGCAAGTTCGATCGGCTAAGAAGAAGAATGCACCATTTGATATCACTAAAAAAAGAGACACATTCTTTGAAGGTCAGGATGCGATCCAAAGAAATCCTGGTAAGTCACCTATTTACGAAATGCCATCTGCTTTTGATTCTTCGTTAGAGGCAGGACCATCATGGTAGCATGGTACCTTGTAAAACTTCTTTGAGAGTTTCTTATTGCTGGCAAGAGATCTCGAATCTATTGCCAATATTGAGGATATGTTGTATCAACTGGTAAGTAGCAAAAGGACTCTATGGTGAGCTCCTTTCATAAGAAGAAGACAGAAAAAGAAATGCACATGAACATTTAGATTGGGGACTACGAAGTGGATAAAATTATTCTAGATCTCATCTCAGATGTGAATATTCTGAAAAAACAAAAATGGAAGAAAATGGGGAGGCCAATGATGGGTTGGTACCCTATGTAGCCTCTCTTAGCTAATCAGGATAAAGTATGACCGATCAGATAGGTGAAGGTATGAATACCTATGTTGACTTTGACTTAATTAAAGTTGTTGATGGAAGAGGATCCTATGTTGCATGTTGGGGATCAGATGGGCCAATGATAGTATGGCCGTGATTAACTTTAAGAAGAGGATGATGACATTAGAGAATAAAGACATCTGGGTTATCACTCCTATGGATCCAAACGAAGGGCGAATAGATATTGAACCTATGAAAGATGAAGTTGTCATAGGATTGGATCATGCTTACAACATTTGAGAATATTATATCCACCCAACTATTGATGGGGATATTGGTTGGCATAGTGCTAGTTTTGTGTCTTCCAATTCTTATGATGTGGTAGAAAACTAGAAAATTGAACGAGGTATCAGTCAGGAAGTGTGGTTTAGTCACACAGTCATTGGGCCAAGTCAGGACTAAGATTGTTGAATTACTGGTATATGAGGGACTGTCCAAGATAACTGCATTCCTCATGGAGTTTGAAGAGAAGGTATCTGAACCTCTATGATTGATAGTGGTGGAGGAGGCATTGATGGATACCCCAGCATGATGGTGGGAAACTCATGTCTAGGTGCAATGTTGACAATTAATGAAAACTCACTTCAACGACACATAAATATATCACACTGGGAAGTATGATGGGAGAAATGACCCCAACAATAATCTGGAAGAATGTGACACTCTATGTGAATCATGATCGAAATATGAATGGGTCCATTCCTTTTTTCACACTTTGGATAAAATTCCAAGGTCCTAGTACGTATCGGTAGATTTGTGCAGAGAAATAACTACATGGGATTTGTTGACAATTTTCTTTGTTCATACCTTTAGTTTCAAGGATGCCAATCATGATGTCAACAATGCACTCTAGATCATCTGCAATGTGGTGTTAAAGGTAGTACCAATCGCATATCTAGTGGATCCACATGCACATTTCCACATGCAATAAAAATTAGAATGTTATAATGTATCTGGTGGACCTAAGGATGATGATGAGTTATGAAATATCAATATTTCAGAAACAAAAGGGAGTAGGGATGTCACAGCACCAGATATACCAACTGAACCCATGAATCAGCCACTGGATATTAGAAAATTCAACATTGGGATGGAAGAGAACCAAAAATTTGCAAGTGTTGGGGACTATTGGGATGAAGAGACCATGGTAAGGATCACAGATTTACTGCATTAATTTCAAGATCTGTTGCCAACAAAGTTCTCAGAAATGAAGGGGATACTAAGGGACTTAGGAGAGATGAAGATTCCACTAAAGCCAAATGCAAAACTAGTGAGGAAGATATCGTATCTCCCGAATAGGTGATAAAAAGAGCGAGTCAAGGCTGAACATGATAGGATGTTGGATGATGAAATCATTGAGCCAGTCGAAGAATCAAAATGGATCAGTCCTATGGTGGTCCAAAATAAGAAAATTGGAGAAGTTTGAATTTGTGTCAATTTGAGAAAATTGAATGATGCTTGTATGCATGATCCATTTCCAACACCATTCACCGATGAAGTAATTGAAGGAGTCAGTGGACAAGAGATGTACTCTTTTACAGATGGATTTTTTTTTATCAGTAGATCAGGATGACAAAAGAAGATCGACATAAAATGCCAATTGTTACTGAGTGGGGCTATTTTCAATACATAGTGATTCCTTTTTGGTTGAAAAATGCACCTATGATCTTTTCCTGGGTTGTCATTGCTGAATTTAAAGATTGTATTCATAAGTTTCTTCAAGTTTACATGGATTATTGGACAGTGTATGGCCTGATTAAGGATCACCTGGAAAACCTACAACTGATGCTAGAAATATGTCGACAATATCATATTGCGCTGAACTCTAAAAAGTGTATCTTTTGCACACCTTTCAGGATGTTGTTGGGTCACATTGTTTGCAAGAAAGGACTAATGGTCAACACTGTAAAGATTACCCTGATCTTGAGATTTCCACCACCTACGAATGTGAATATACTTAGAGTGATGCTGGCACACACATGATATTATCACAAGTTCATAAGAGGTTATGCTACGATTACAACACCTATGGATAAATTATTAAAGAAAGATGTTGCATTTGTATGGAGTCAAGAGTGTCAAGGAATATTCGACACACTAAACGCCAAGATGGCTTCGGAATCAATACTTGTGTTTCGAGATTGGAATAAGGAGTTTCACATCCATGTAGATGCATCATCTCTCACAATAGGAGTAGTGCTCACACAACTAGAAGAAGGGGATCTAGATCACCCGATCGCTTTCGCTAGTCGGAAGTTGTCATTTGCTAAGAAAATATATACAACCACATAGATAGAAGGTCTGGCAATGGTATATTCACTATAGAAATTCAGGAATTACCTCCTAGGCAGTAATTTGAAGATGTTTACAGACCATTATGCTTTGAAGCACCTAGTCAATAAGCATGTGTTGGGGGGGAATATATGCCAATGACTACCTCTCTTCCAGGAATTTGATTTTGGGATAATTGTGAGGCTGGGTCGCTTGAATTTTGGCCTTGATCATTGATCCTAAATTGAGATGGGAGAGGAACCAAGAAATATTGAAGAAAGGTTTCCTGATGCACAATTATTTAGAGTCGACATAACGGATGATTTCTAAGTAAGTTTAAAATGGTTGAGTGTAAGGAATCCAAGTCTCCCTTTCTTTCAGGCATCAAATTGTTTGAATTTGACAATTCTCAATTGGTAGATATTACACTCTACATGAAACTAGTGGGAAACTTGCTCAATGTTACACATATAATACCATATCTCTCTTATGCTATAAGTGTTGTAGAAATAAATATGCACCAGCCACATGATATCCATTGGAAGGCTGCAAAAATAATTCTTCAGTATGTCCAGGGTACAAAGAATTTGAGGGTGCACTATTCAACTAGTGCTTCACTTCAACTAGTTGGATTTTCTCATTCAAATTGGGCTGGAGATCCCCCTGACATGAATTCAACTTCAGTTTTTGTCTTTATGCTTGCTGAAGGTCTCATTTGCTGGCCAAGAAAGCAACATCACACCATTTCACTTTCATTAGAAGAGGCCAAGTACATGGAAGCAATCAATGAAACTACACAATGTGTTTGGTTGTAGGGAATTCTTTGAGAATTTAGTGTCACAATTGATTCTCTAACAAAGATTTGGGTGGATAATCAAAGCCCCATCAAAATATCTATTGATATAGTCCAGATGCAGAGGAAAAAGCACATTGAGATCCATATGCACTACATTTGGGGCTTAGTGCATGAGAGGGTGATTTCACTTCGGTATTGCCCATCCACCAATCAAACTCTCGACATTTTCATAAAAGATTTCATAGAGAATGCCTTCAATTACCTCAGATATTAGATTTGGGTGATGATGGATGGTGATCTGATGGTATTTATTGTAGGTTTCAGCCCCATGACAATTATTGAGGGAAGGTTTTGTCCCATGAGGCTTTCCTTCTTTCCTTGGTTTATATGGACAAATAAAATTTATGAATTATGTAATTGAGGTGACTTTAGCCATTATTTAAAATTCCTACTTCATTTTAAGTGTTATACTAAGTTTTTGGATTAAGGGAGGCTGTTAGAATGATAATATAACCATTATTACCTTAGTTTCACTCCTTCATCAATTTTATTGCATTGTTCATTAATACACTATGGTGGTGGAGTTAGGGTGCTTAGTTGGACCAATAGCTATTCAAATTGAGGCATTTACACCCACATGAGCACTCCATCTCAGTAAAATAGTTGCATGTGCACCCTCATCATTTCTTGTGTTCTCCTGTTCATTGAATGTGGACATCTTGGTTTACTAGGAGTGCTAGAGGTGGATTTTGTCCTTTTTTTGCTTGATTTGGTGTATTTAATACCACCTAGAGGCTCTAAACCACCCATATTTCCACACCCATGCATTCCAAGGTGTAATCATTTCCACACATCATATTAACCACATCCAAACAACAATTAGTGGTTGTTTGGCTTAATTTGGAGCGTGATTGGCCCACCTAGGGGGGATTGATGCCAATTCGACAATTTTCACTTGTACAGTCGCAATGGGATCCCAAAGCCTCATGAAACTATTATGATGTAATATAAAACTATTAATAACATGTTTTTATGATAGAAATTCAAAATTTACCATGTTTTCATTCAAATTGTGTGTGTAAATTGTTTCTCATTTCATGTTTGTTTGCTGGTTTTGCACCAAATTTTATTTGTGAGTTTATCTAAAACTCCTAGATCCTTATGTGGGTCAAATTTATCACAAGTATTCTCTCAAAAATAGGGAATTGAGTATGAGCATACATTTGTACTAGTGGCTAGGTACACTTCAATCAAAACCATCCTTGCCTTTGCATCCAATATGAAGTGGAAGCTACATAAAATGGAGGTGAAGACAAAATTTCTAAATGGATTTATTAAAGAAGAGGTAATAATAAAAAAAACACAAGGGATCAAGATTAATGATCAGAAAACTCATGTATGTAGACTAAAGAAGGAATAGTATGGGTTAAAGCAAACACCCAAAGCATGGTATGGAAGGATCAATGGATTTCTAATGAGCTTAGGAATTACTAAAAGTAAAGAAGAATCCAACCTCTAATATACAATTGAGGATGGTGGAATTATGATATTATTACTATATGTAGATGACATGTTCCTGTCCGGAGAACATAAGCCCATCATTGAATGTAAGAAGAAGATTGTTGCGGAGTTTGAGATGAAAGAACTTAGAATGATGCATTACTTTCTAGGTCTTGAGGTATGGCAGTATCGAGACAATATTTTCCTAAACCAAGGGAAATATGCAATAGAAATCCTGAAAATATTTTGAATGATACATTGCAAGGCTATGAATACTCGGATGACAACAAGTTTGAAGTTATTAAACATTGATGCTTCAAAAGTAGTTGATGCTACCTTATACAGGTAGATTATTGGTTATGTGATCTACTTAACCAAAACAAGACCATATATATGTTTTGTTGTAAACACTCTAGTTCGATATATGGGGAATCCTAAACACTTTCACCTTATTGGAGAAAAATGTGTAATGAGGTATCTAAAGGGAACTTTATATTATGGGAACAAATATGCATCCAATGGAGAGATAAGATTACATGGATCTACAGATTCAGATTGGGTAAGAAGTTCCAAAGATAGAAAAATCACTTCAGGATGTTACTTTACTCTAGGATTAGGCATGATATCTTGGTTCAATGGCAAGCATACCAATATTGCACTTAGCATGATAGATGATGCACACATGGATGCATGTTCTACATGTAGCGAAGCAGTATAGATTAGAAAGATGTTGGCAATATTATTGAACACAGAGATAGATACTACTGATATCCATTGTGATAATCATATTTGTATTGAGATGAAAAAAACCCTGATGTTTCATGATAAGACAAATCATATTGAAGTTAGATATCATTTGATCTAGTAAATGGTTAAAAAATTAGCTGTAAAGCTTAAGTATGATCCTACATAGGAATAAGTGGACGATGTGTTAACCAAGCCTATGGATCATGTAAGCTTTGAATATTTTCGATACAAGCTTAGTGTAGTCCGAAAGGATCTCTCTCAAAACAGGGAGTAACAATATATTGAATATAGATGTAGTGGTAGTAGCCGAGTCTAGAGGAAGGTAAGTCTAGCTAGGCTTGTTGGCCTGAAAGGGTTAGTAAGTAAGAAGAGGCATGTTGATCCTAGGGGGATTAGTATGTCTAGATAAACCATTTTAACCCAAGTGGGAAAGTAATCCAAGACGAGGCTTTTTGATCCCCATGTATTTACATATATCTAACTAGGCTTGTTGGCTCGAAAGGGTTAGTAAGTTAGAGAAAATTCCTGGATGGATCTACCAAGAACTCAACCTGATGCTGCTCCGAGATCATTAGAGGGAAAGATGTATCTTTATTATTCCTATACTATCGATTGTTGAGATGATTTATTTAGTATTTTCATATTGACGATTGCTAAGATGCTTGCTTCAGTATTGTTATACCAATGATTGTTGAGAGGTTTTCTTCAATATTGTTATATTCAATGATTGTTGAGATGATATTTTCAGTATTTTATACTCATGATTTTTTAGTTAATTGTTGAGATAGTTTCACTATTGTTACACTAACGATTGTTAATGAGATTTATTTAGTATTTCGACACTGATGGTGATGTTGATGTTCCAGCATATCTATGCTGGTAATGCACATGATGATCTAAGATTATGGGAAATTTTTATTTTAGCACTAACATGATAATGAGATTATTGTTGGTGTTTCAGTAGCTATATACTAATGTTGAATATGATGAGGTTATGAATGATGACTCGGTATTCACATTCTAATGTTACCAAAAGTTTATTTGGAATTCACATGCTGGTATGATAGAAGATGACTCAGTATCCACAAGCTGATGTTGTAAAAGATGATCCAAAGCATGATTCAATATTCATATACTTACGTGGTAGACGATGATTCAGAATATGATCTAGAATATGGTTCAATATTCATATACTAATGTGGCATACATTAATTCAATATTCACATACGAATGCTACAAAAGATGATTTAGAATATTATAGATGATGCTCGAGTATGTACCAGAGATAATTTAGTATTCACATACTAAGATTACAGAATATGATCCAGGTGAGATTGATGATGAATATGTATGATTATGTTCCAAAACTTCCTATGACATATAGAGAATGACCAGTCATTTGTACAGTTGTGCTAGTAGTTGCTATTGTGGCTGAATAGCTTCCTAGTTAAGAGGGAGTGTTAAAGTATTTTAACTTCGGAAGATAATCCATATCTATTGAATTTTTTCCTACTTCAGGAGACAGGTTTGGTTTTATAAGAGTCATTGAAAGATTCAATGTAAACATATGAATGTAAGTCGGGTCAATAGTACCCAAGTGTTAATATAATAAATGTTAGTTTTGGTGTCTGTCTAGACAATTTGACCCAGTCAGTTAGACAAGGCGGCACTGTTAGGTTAGAGGAATATTCAACTGAAGAATATAAATAGGGAGGCACTCCCCTTCATTTCTAATCACTCACTCAAGTTCTTTGGAAAGAGAGAGAAGGAATAGTGTGCCAGAAATGAGAGAGAAGCAATTGTATTAGCTTTACACTACTTTGGTTGATTTCTATACTAAGAATGTTTTACGGGGTTTCCTCCTTTGTGGTTTCCCCAAGGAAAATATTTTTTTTCTTATGTCTCTTTTCTTGTTGTTCTTTCAGTTGTCTTATTGGTGACAATTTGTTTTAGGATATCATATAAGAAAATTAAGAAAACTTAACACTATAACCCCCCCATATCCTACTCTCCATCCCCCAATACTTACAATACATTGATCTTATGTTATCACAATTAAGAAAACCTTTATGAATGAACGTGTAAAAATATTGCTCAATAAGGCGAATCCATCGTGATTGTACACTTCAATATTAAAATTATTTTTTGTGGCCACTTTGAGCACTAACACACACTCTTTGTTTATTTATGGTCATTTTTTATTGGCTAATTAGGATACAATAAGTTAAATAATGCACATCAAGGCTAACTCTAAAGAGTAGGAAATCTCATTAGGCAAGGTAGGTTTAAGATATTGGTACTCTAACATGAAGGTATGGGCATGCATTCGTTGAAGAGGCATAATCTAACACCAAGTAACTGTCAGTCACTAAGTCTTGGAGCCAAAAGTTAGGTAGTGAAACATGATGACTATGGGACCAAAAATAAAATTTAATGCATCAAGAGGGCGTGCACCCCAGGGATTTCACATTGTCCCGTATGCACATTAAACCATGTGTATTCCACTATGTACACCAAATTGAATCCTTATTTTGAAATAGGTCAATTGTTTTAGTTCCAAAAGAATAATGAATTTAATCACCTTCGACAAGTTGACATTCAAAGCTATAGATGTCCAATGTAGAAAATTATAAAAATTATCAAAATGGAAACTCAAAGAAAATAATAAAAATAGTAGTTATATTTTTTTTGCGTTATAATGAAAGAAGGTGATAAAAAAACCCCAATGTGATAGAATTTTCTATATTATAATGAAAATATTTGGAATCACTCACCAACACTATTCTGTAATCCATCCTCCCATGTAAAATGATTGCATATTTGGACTAACAGACTCATAATTGTATGGAAAATGAGCATTCCTAAAAGAGCTGATTCATTGTCTTTAAGTTGAGGAAAGAAGGGAAAAATTGATCGAAGGGAAAAAAATTTACCGGTCATTCCTTGCTAGGAAGGCCATGGTGAATCACTAGCCATGCAAACACCTAGAGTTTGTACTTGACCTCAATAAGCCACACACTATGCAATTTCCTAATATACTATCCCTTTGCATCATGAAACACACTTCATGAATTAAGATCCCTTGATATTTCCAATATTATATTACACAATGCATAATATCCCTTGATCTTGCGAATATACTATCACACAATCCAAAAGATCCCTTGATCTTCCCAATATTTTGTTCTACTAGAAGATTGTGCCTAAAAAAAAACCTATCAAGATGAGCATTTATTTAGAAATTAAACCACTCATTTCACAACTAATATCCTAAAACAGTTGAAAATATTAATCAATTGTGAACTTCCCTCATCCTTAGCAACAACAAAAATATCCTAAGGCATCGTAGGAAAACACCAGCCTCCATTATACTTGGAACAAAAGTCTAAATAAAAAATATGCAAAGGTATATGGAAGTAAAGCATATTTACACTTCATTAAAACATAATAAACATGTAAGACTCTCCATTATACTTGGAACAAAAGTCTAAATAAAAAATATGCAAAGCTATATGGAAGTAAAGCATATTTACACTTCATTAAAACATAATAAACATGTAAGACTCGAAAACCCCTTCTTGTGAATAAAATATATTTATGTTACTTGGGAAAAGAGTAACTTAATGTACAAATGCTCTAAAAGTAAAGCCTTACATAAACTGTAGAGAAAAACCCCACATCAAATGAAATACCATGATATCTGGGTATCCCACTAATGGAAGGATAAATGCCCGATATCAAAGGGATACCATGATATCCCACTATAAAAATCTGGAAGGGTAAATGTAGGAGCAAAAAAACCAATCATTAGACTCATCAAAGGAAGCATGTATTCCTCTCACATATAATGAAGAATTAATAACAAAATTATTATTTAACATTAAATCATAATTATGTTATTTAACACAGGTATAGATCCATCTTAACTATGGCTCTACCAAACGCTGAAAGAGATCAAGTTCTCTTGAGGTGAAAATCCTTTTTAATTTACAAAAATGTCTAATAAGTATTTCTACTTGGAAGGGAAATGACCAACTTAAATAATTTCAAAATAGGGTAAATAACGGAAAAATGAGTCTAGTAACATTAATAATCATCTAATCAAATAGTTTTCCAAAAATTGCTTTACTTGTCTTTCTTTAAAACTAAGAATGAATATTAAGAGTAATTAATGAATAAAATAATCCATATAAATTTTAAAATCTAGATTTATTGAAATTTAAAAAACATTTTACCATCAAATGAAGATTTTAAACATTTATCCAAATGTTTTTGATAAATGACTTGTTTTTCTTTATAACTAAAAATAAACATTTACATGTTAGGGTTAACCTTGACTTGGGAATGAGTAAAGATATAAGTGGTTTAAGGCACATGGTTTTAGTGGCCCGTGGATTCTTGCCAGTTGTATTGCATTCAAAGAACCTTATAAATATGGTTGTAATATTCCATTGTAATAACTATAATTCTGTAATTTATTTTCTATCACATATTTTATTCTTAACATTATGTGTGCTTAGGTTTCAAGTCAAAGAAGTTTTAAATTGAAATTTGATATAAATTAAGTAAATATGTTTTACAATTTAGCTAATTTTAAATTAAATTTTATATGTTTGTGGTATTATAATTTTTCTTTTTACTACTCAAGTCAATTGAAATTTACTACTAATATTTCTTAAGATTGTGAGTATTTCCGTAATATGGTTGTATATTTATTTGGGTATAATATTTTTTTATTTTTTATTTTTTTAGTTATAACTGGACATGTTATAAGTTTTTTATTTTTTACTTTTTATAAGTTTTCTTATTTTTACGTTTTATTATTATTATTTTTATTCAGCCTACATGTGCCACGTCAACGTTACAAATGAGACATATCTAACCCATTTGAGCTGTAGAAAGCACCTCTCAACACAATTAAATCATAATTATGTACCACCAAATTGTATATAACTAATAGAAAATCATGGTATACACACTCGACTTCAACTGACTCATCCAGTCAATGTCCACATTTGACACCGACACATCCAGTCATCTTCAACTTTGTCAAATAATATATAAATAATCAGATTATCTATTGGCATATTGAAAGAGTTTTTAATTTACCCTTGAAGTTTTATTATTTTATTGCTTCTTTGTTGCTCCCGTCACTGCATAGTTTTGATCCGCAATTATGGATATTGCCTTAGATAATGACATTTCAGAACCAAATCAGAGCCCAAAAGCAAAAGTAACTGCTTTAGAAATTAATGGCACAGTTGAAGAAAAGTTGGAGAAATATTCATTTTAGTCACAATTTATGGAACAAATGGAGCAAAAAGAAATGATGGAACGAATAGAAAGGGTAATAGCCAGAGACCCACGTTATTCAGGATTAATACTGGTTCTTTATGGCATTGGATGGATTGAGTATAAGCACATGCAATTAAAGTTTCGCTCTTTTATTGTGAGACAAGTTTAAATGGGTGAATGATATTGAGGTTTACGATCCAATCCACTCTGCAGTCGATCGAATGGCTATAGATGCTTTCAACTATACTTGTCTCACTATTGAAGAATAAAAAAGAAAAGTGGGTAGACCTGCTTTATTCTTCATACCATACTTGCCATTTTTTTTTTAAATACAAACAAAAAAGTAGTTTTTTTTTTTCTTCCTCCAAAATTAATAAATACTATTTTATTATTTTAAGTATTATTTTATTATTTTCTTCAAAGGCCCATTTTGAGTTGAAATTTCCTCAAATAGTTACTATGAATTCATGTGATTCTATTTATATTCATGGTTTAAAATTAGATGAGATTACATGGATCGTAACATTATTAGGAATATAACACAATAAATCATTATGGCATGAAATTGAGACTAAGTTTTCATATCAGAATATTTATTTTTGCTGAAAACAATTGGCAAAGATGAATGCTTGGATGATCATCATGACTAAGTTAACAATGGACTAGAGAATGTAGTGGATATTAATTATGATCAATCAAATGGATATGATGAAGAAGCTCTCTTTGATGAAGATGTTGATCATGATGTTGGTGGTGGTAGCCACTAATGTTTAGTTTCTCCATTCTATTGTACATGTCTCGTTTTTTTCATGATGATCCAAATGTATAGTACATTATGCGTCGATATTGAGTTATGTCATGGATTGATGTCAACATAGTAACCATTACTAACTCTTTATATATATATATATATATATATATATATATATATATATATATATATATATACTAGTTTGTATGAGAGGTTATGGATTTAATGATATATTTACTTTCACTTCATGAATGTTTTAAAGGTGCATGAACAATTGTCCTTTCATACAAAATTTTATGTATACAACTTTCTTACACAATCACATGGAATAAGGAAAAGAATTAAAAAAACCCAATCATTGACTCATCATCAACACATCAAGCTAAAGCACCTACAAAGCAACTTGAAATAAGAAATCAATCACATATAAATCAAGTAATCAAATCATTTAATCATGCCACCATTCAAGCATCATCAAGACTACCCATACAATTCTAAATATCAATTCAATCTACAAGTATATGCACCTGTATTTGTAAGTACCAAGTAGAATTTTGTTGTACTTGGCTGCACTCTCTGTTGACCCTGACACCTTTTCTACTTCAAGTTTTTTGAGTCTCTTCGCAAAAGGGTAGAGTTGCAAGAAACCCTTATTTAGTTGAGTTAGTGTTATGTTTATTAGTGGAAAAAATCAATGGCTTGGTAGATTTACTAAACACTCTAGCTCTCTCCTATGTCAACAAAATTTGTTGATCAACAAGAAAAGACTCACTCATGTTATAAACTATGAAAAATAATAGCAATACACTATTGAGTTTCGTCATCTTGAATCATAACTCAAGCATTATCAGATACAACAAAAGAATCAACAATATGGAACTTGCTCATGTTTAGAGAAATACTCTTTTTGTGATTCATTTAAATGGCCTACACATAATCATGCCACTTTAAAATCACATAAGAAATTAGTGGCCCCTTGTCAAAAGAAAATAAAGACGAAGTGGTCACTTGCATCATAAAATCAAAAGTGGTCACCCATAACAAGCACATAACCTTCGTTGGATACGACAAGGAAGTGCTTGTTCACATTCTTCATTCCTTGAATCCAATCTAGTTTGACAGTGATGGGTTCTTAAAAGAAAGTTCTTCTTAACCTACTCTAGTGCAAAGTATGAACTTCTGATATTATGACTGAGTGGCCAATTTGAAAGATCAATGTTTTGATCTTCATCCTAGTAAGAATTATGGAAAGCACACTCATTCTTCAGACAGATGCGTCATGCTAATAAATACTACAAGATACAAGATTCATTATGGGTGGATTGCTTACTAGAATTGTTCATCATCAACCAATAATATTCATAAGTCATACCGAAGACTTCATTATTGAGTAATGACACATCTTATAGTTGAGAAATTATCTTCTCCTCACCTTGTTTTTGAAAAGGGTTATAAGTGATGGCTAAAAACAAGAAAGTGAGAACAAGAGACACATAACAAGTGAGTTTGAAGCAATTACAGAGCCATAAATATAATATTGTGGTAGTTACCATAACTTTAAGCAATAGTCACCTAGCTCGAGTCAGGTCTATAGAACAAAACCATTATAAAATTCATGTTCCATTAAGCTTGATTTATTTTTTCATAATTATTATTTCTAATGAAAGGGGGGTGAATCAGTATAAACTGCAAACTATACAAATTTTTAGTTGCAAATTCTTCTCTAATTTATGTTTTAATAAATAAAAAAAATCTACTGTAACACCCTGATTTTGACCCCATTTGCATTAAATGTATATGATGTATATATTGTAATTAATCATGGTGTGGAGCTAAAGGAAAAACCCCCACCATCAATTTGGTTGTGTTATGTTTCAGTGATCGAAATCATTGCCGATGGGATATCGTGCTATCTGGAACATTATAGTTTTGGTATCATGTAATTATGCATCTTAATTTAAATGAACCCCAACCAACTATTTCAATGCAACCATAATTAAAAGGGCATGATTTTCCTAAGGATAAGGAGGGGGAATTATTAAACTTTGAGCCTATGGGGAAAAGCCACTTGTCAGTTGTTAAATCCTTTTGACTTAATCACCATTCCTTGTCTCATCGGTCCGCTACCACATGAAAACTTCTACTGTTAGTTGGGGCAGTTATTGTTGGGCAGTGGTGTGTGGCAGGACTGCCAGTCCTTGCCCACACACACACTCCGCCAACAGATTGTTTTCACTTCACATGGGCAGGGAGGAAAACAAATCCTTTCTCCCATTCTTCCATTCATGCTCATCCTCATGCAGAGAGTAGTTCTCTCTTCTCCTCATGCACAGGTTGGGATCCTTCATTTTGTTTTCCTCATGCAACGAGCTGGAAGAGTGGTCTCAGGGGCATGATTTATTCTCTGTGTGTGAATGTCGTGGTTGGGGAATGTTGATGTGGGTTCATTCACGATTTTCCTATGAATGATCCATTCACGTTCTATGTGTGTGTATTATTCATACTGGTTTTGTGGTCGGTGTATATGTTTCTCTATCTAGGAGGAGAGTCAGATCTCCTCTTCCAACTTGGGCTATGTATTTCTTGTTGCTTCAATGTGAGATCAGGGCTGTTGTCTTCCCCACGACTTGTGGTTTGATGTGGGTTCTCTTTCATTTTGGGTTATTGTGAGTTATTATTGAGTTGTTTTGGCCATGATAAGGCAAAGAACGACTCAGGAACCGAATTCCCCAGTCAGAGCTGTGAATTGCTTGTCTTGTTGCGTGTATGTAGTGGTTGGTCTTTAGACTGTGTTGGAGTGGGAATGGAGGCTTGGTTTGCTTGATAAACTTGGTTTGTTTGGGAAGCCACACAGACAGAGCTAGAGGGCTGGCTTACTTCTCCACAACCCCTGAATAGCACTGGAAGGGAGGTCAAGGCCTGAGGGACTGTGTAGCAGAGAAGGGACTGATTTCCTTATGTTGGGTGTGTGTGGGTGTCCTAGAAGTCAGGCTAGTTCTGGTGTAGGTGTACTTATCTCTTGAATGAGATCACTAGCTTAGCATTTAGCTTTTCCCAGATCTCGAAACGTCAAAAAAATTTAGCTGATTGAGCAGTTGATGTGGCGGCGGATGAAGGAAGAAATTTTCCGAAGTACTGGAAGCGTCGAAAAAATTTAGAAGACCGAGCAACCGATGCGGTGATGGGAGAAAGAAGAAATTTTCCCAACATTTTTTCTATGTATAGAAAACGTTGGAAAAATTTAGAGGATCGGTCCACCAATACATCAGACAAATTTAGAGGATCGGTCCGTCGATACGTCAGAAAAATTTAGTGGATTGGATAGCCGATGAGAATTGGAAGAAAGATGAAGATCAGACTATTGAGGTGTTGGAAACGTAGTCAAATAAGGGCCTGATACATCTAATGGTTAGTGGGGAAGAGACCCGATTTGACAAAATAAAATTTTGAGTTTTCAAGTGGGATTTCTCAGCGAATTTCAACAGTTTTTCAATGATATTTTTAGTAGTTTTTAGTGGTTTATAGGGTCGAAAAGGAGAAAAGTGGTAGTGATCTTATGTGTCAGATTGCACAAACACCAAATATTTACAAAAAAAAAAAAACCCTTGACCCCCTTCATTCCCCTGAGACAGTAGTTCTTTGAGGAAGAACATTCTATGTTTGGGAAAAAATGTCATTATATGAATTTTCGAGGAAAAGGTAAGTAATTTTGATTTGTATAAATGTCATCTAGCTAAAAGTTGTGTTACTAACACGTTTGCAAAATTATAGTCACCTTCAACGGTAGTATTCCAGGTAGTGCAGTTTGGTAAAGTAAGTTGTGGTTTAGTTATGACAACCCATGACAGATATGATGCTCAGGATTCCTACGAGCGTGCGTGAGATGCCATGGGAGAAAACGTCTGTAATGGAAATGATGACATAGAGTATAATGGAGGGAGATTCCAAGAGACACTGCCAGATATTGCAGCCTCCATGAGAAGCTTGATTAAAGCCTAGGAAGAGAAGCATCAGTTGAATGCGGCTATGTTGCAGAGTTTGACAGACTTGCAAGGAAAGATAGACTCTGGACAGGGTACAATAAAACTAGGAGGCAGTAAGAGTAGTACCAGGAGAAAAACAAGGACTTCTAGTGGATCATCTGACTCTAAAGAATCTAGTGGAGATTCAAGCTCTCCTTATTGCAAGGGAAAGATAAAGAGACACCATAGGGATCGCTTTCGGGATGAATTTAAGAAGGCTAAACCTCCTACATTTGACAGTGAGGTAAAGAATGGACAAGAGGCTGAAGCTTGGCTTCTTGAGATAAAGAAGTACTTTCAAGTTCAGGATTATTTGGGAAACATGAAGGCAAGAGTTTCCATATTCAATCTGAATTGAAGAGCATCCATTTGGTGGGAACACTTCAAGCAAGTAAACAAGATCAGTGAAAGGAGACTCAAGTGGAAACAGTTCAAGAAGTATTTCAAGCATAAATACCTCTCTGATAGATTTTATGAGGACAAGATTAAGGAGTTCCATGAGCTGAGATTGGGACACCAGACCATGGAAGAGTATGCAAATAAGTTCTTGGAATTGTTGAGGTATGTCAGGTACATTAAAGATGAAAAGGTGAAGGTCCACTGTTGAGTGGATTGCCTCAGTCTTACAAAGATAGAATTGTGTTTTATGAACCTAGAACTCTTGAAGAAGCAATAAGGAAGGATAAGTGTTGATATGAGCAAAGAAAAGGTAAACCTGATTACCATAAGGCATGGAAGGACAAGAAGAATGAGAAGTTTGACCAGAGAAAGAAAGGTTTCAAGCCTTCTAACTTCAGGAATCTATAGAAGCAGCCATCCCAAGTTGCGAGTAAGCCAGTTGAAGTGATAGGAGAAAATCCTAAAGATCCACAACAGAATAGAAGACCACTCCAATGTTGGAAATGTGGAGGACCCCACATGCGCAGAAATTGCCCACTCGAGAATGAGAGTGCAAGGCCAGCTTACAACATTCAAGAAGCAGAAACAGTGGGTCAAGTAGCAAGGGCAGTCCCTAGGATTTATGCAGCACTGGAGGACCACCGGGAAGATCACCAGTCAACTGTGGTTGAAGTTGCAGGCAAGATTGTTGAGCAATCAGTTTCTCTTTTGATTGACCCCAGTTCTTCTCATAGTTACATTACCCATAGAGTAGTGGAGAATTGTGATTTTAAGAAAGTAATGCATAGAAAATCTTGGCTAGTTCAGCCAGCCACTGGAACTAAGATAAATGTTCGTGAAGTGGTAGATAAATTTCCATTGGTCATGAATGGATTGGTCACTTGTGCAGATCTGAATGTTCTACCACTTGGTTCCTATGATGTTCTCATTGGAATGGATTGGTCAGAAGCTCACAAGGTAAATCTTAACTGTTACAATAAGACTTTCGAATGCATGGAGGAAGAAGGGAGCCCAGTAGTGGTAAAAGGTATTCCAAAGGTGATTTAGTAAGATAGGTTTCAGCAATGCACTTGAAGAATTTATGTATAAAAGGTTTCCAGTTGTATGCAGCTCATATTTTGGAGGCAACAGGGGATGAAACTCGTAGGATGGAGGACTATCGAGTGTTACAGGAATTCAAGGATGTGCTTCCTAATGAGATTCCAGGGCTTCATCAAAAGAGGGACATTGATTTCACAATTGAACTTGTGCCAGGAGCAGCAACCATGTCCAAGACACCCTACAAGATGAGTACACTAGAGATGCTAGAACTGGAGATCCAACTACAGGAGTTGTTGGAAAATATAGTATATCAGGCCGAGTGTGTCTCCGTGGGGAGCACCAGTTCTATTTCTAAAGAAGAAAGATCATACACTTAGGTTGTGTATTGATTACAGGAAATTGAACAAGGTTATTGTGAAGAATAAATATCCCTTTCCTAGGATTGATGACCTCTTTGATCAAATGAGAGGAGCAAAGGTATTTTCTAAGACTGACTTGAGGTCTGGTTACCATTAGGTGAGAATAAAGGATGAAGACATTCATAAGAAAAACTTCAGAACAAGGTATGGACACTATGGGTTTGTAGTGGTACCATTTGGTCTCAGAAATGCACCAGCTACATTCATGTACCTTATGAATAATGTCTTCAGCAGGTATTTGGACAAGTTTGTTCTTGTTTTCCTTGATGACATCCTTATTTATTCTAAGAATGAGGAGGAGCATGAAGAGCATTTGAGATTGACATTGCAATTGCTCAGGAGCATCAATTGTATGCAAAGCTGAGCAAGTGTGACTTCTATAAAGATAGAATTCAGTATTTGGGTCACATTATCTCAGAAGAGGGTATATCTATGGACCCTAAAAAGATTGAAGTGATTATGAATTGGCGTACTCCAAGAAATGTGACAGACGTAAGATCCTTTATGGGACTTGTAGGATACTACCGAAGATTCATTGAAGGATTCTCCAAAGTTGCACATGCCATCACTTCTTTGCAAAAGAAGGGGATAAAGCTTGAATGGACATCAAGGTGTGAAGAAAGATTCCAGCAGTTGAAAAATATTCTCACCAGTGCACCAGTATTGAAAGTTGCAGATCCATAGAAATATTTTGTGGTGTGTGTCGATGCATGCGGAAAAGGGCTCGGAGGAGTCCCTATGCAATACAACCACGTGATATGTTACAAAAGAAAGTTGAAGAAGCATGAGAAGAACTTTGTCACTCATGATCTAGAGCTTGCAGCCTTAGTACATGCCCTCAAGATGTGGAGGCATTACTTGATGGGTAGAAGATTTGAGCTAAGATCATTGTGGTTTGAAGTATCTATTTGATCAGCCTACTCTGAATGCTAGGAAAGCGAGATGGCTAGAGTTTTTATGTGAGTTTGATTTTGAAATCAAGCACAGAAAGGGAAAAGAGAATAAGGTAGCTGATGCACTTAGCAGGAAGGTGCAGGAAATGCATGTGGCATCTCTTAGTATTTGCCAATCAAATTTGAGGTAGCAGATTGTTAATCATGCTGCTAGAGATGAATTGTATGAGCTATTAAAAGACAAATTGCAGCAGCAAAGTCTTGAGAAGAGGTATGAGGGATATAAATTGGAAGAAGATGGAATTCTTACTTATAAAAACATAATTTATATTCCAAATGTAGCAGATTTGAGGAGAGTTGTCATGGATAAAATCCATCAAGCTCTGTATTCTGGTCACCCAGTATACCATAAGACAATTGATACCGCCAGAAAACAATAATTTTGGTTAGGAATGAAAAAGGACATGGCTGAATACATTTCAAGGTGCATGAAATGTTAGCAGGTAAAGGTTGATCACCAACAACCGACAAGTTTGTTGCGGCCTTTGCCAATTCCAGAATGGAAATTGGAAGTTATTTCCATGGATTTTATTATAGGATTGTCGATGACTTGGAGACAACATGATTCCATAATGGTTGTGGTAGACAAGTTGACAAAAACAATGCATTTTATACCGGTTAAGTCTACTTTTGTGACTAATGACATTGCAAATATATTCATGATGGATATTTTCAAACTGCATGGATTGCCTAAGGCAATAGTCTCTGACAGAGATGTCAAGTTCACTTCCAATTTTCGGAAGGGGTTGTTTGTTGATTTGGGTACGAAGCTAAACTTCAGTACTGCCCACCATCCTCAGAAAGATGGGCAGACAGAGAGAGTTAATCAGGTGGTTGAAGATATGCTTTGCATGTATGTGATGGACAAACCAACCAAGAGGGAAGATTACTTACACTTATTAGATTTTGCTTATAACAATGCACAACAAGCATCCTTGGGGATGAGTCTATATGAAGCTTTGTATGGAAGAAGGTGTAGGACACCAATGACTTGGGATAATCCAGTGAACAGGGTTGTTCTTGGTTTATAATTGCTCAAGGAGATGGAGCAAGAAGTTGTAAAGATTAGGCAGAATATGAAAGCAGCATAGGACAGACATAAAAGCTATGCAGATAAGCATAGGGTGAACAGGGATTTCCGTGTTGGGGATCATGTTTACCTCAGAGTGAGGGAAAATAAGAGTTCCTTGAAACTTGGAATTTGTGCCAAGTTGTCACCAAGATATTGTGGGCCATTTGAAGTGCTTGAAAGAATAGGGCTAGTTTCATATACACTTGCATTTCCTGCTAGCACTAGAGCTCATAATGTTTTTCAAGTTTCTTTGCTTGAGAAATATGTGCATGATCCTAACCATGTGATAAATTGGGATGTGATTTAGGTGGAACCCGAGGGAGATTTCCAAATCGAGCCAATGCGCATCCTCAATAGGAAGGTCACAATGCTCCGGAACTGATCCATAGGACAAGGTAAAGGTGCAATGGGAGCAACGTGGTCCTGAAGAGGTTGCATGGGAGATGGAAGATGCCATGCGGTTAGCACATCCATTTTTTTTCAATTCTTTGGAACACTGAGGCGATACCAGTGTAGCATTTTGTTCAAATTTTGTAAAGCACTAAGGACAGTGCTATTGAAGGGGGAGTGGAATGTAACACCCCAGTTTTGACCCAATTTTCATTAAATGTATATGATCTATATATTGTAATTAATCATGGTGTGGAGCTAAAGGAAAAATCCCCACCATCGATTTGGTTGTGTTATGTTTCGACGATCGAAATAATTACCGATGGGAAATCGTGCTATCCGGCACATTATAGTTTTGGCATCATGTAATTATGCATCTTAATTTAAATGAACCCCAACTAGCTATGTCAATGCAACCATAATGAAAATGGCATCATTTTCCTAAGGATAAGGAGGGGGGATTATTAAACTTTGAGCCTATGGGGAAAAGCTATGTGTCAGTTGTTAAATTGTTTTGACTTACTCATTTTTACTTGTCTCATTAGTCAGCTACCACATTAAAAATTCTGCTATTAGTTGGGGTAGTTATTGCTGGGCAGTGGTGTGTGGAAGGACTGCCAGTCCTTGCCCACACACACACTCCACCAGTGGATTCTTTTCACTTCACGTGGGTAGGGAGGCAAATGAATCCATTCTCCCATTCTTCCATTTGTGCCCATCCTCTCGCAAAGAGTAGTTCTCTCTTCTACTCACGCACAGGTTGGGATCCTTCATTTTGTTTTCCCCATGTAGCGAGCTGGAAGAGCGGCCTTAGGGGCACGATTTCTTCTGTGTGTGTGAATGTCGTGGTTGGGGAATGTTCATGTGGGTTCATTCATGATTTTCCTATGAATGATCCATTCATGTTCTGTGTGTATGTATTATTCATACCGATTTTGTGGTCTGTGTATATGTTTCCCTGTCTAAATATATGTTTCCCTATTCAGGCGGAGAGTCAGATCTCCTCTTTGAACTTGGGCTGTGTATTTCCCATTGCTTTAATGTGAGATCAGGGCTGTTTTCTTCCCCATGATTTGTGGTTTGATGTGGGTTCTCTTTTGTTTTGGGTTGCTGTTACGGAGAGAAATTCCTATGGCTTGGGGTACCACAACAAACAAATAGACTCTAGAAATCAATCTTTCCCAATATGCAATAGAAATAAAAACATCTAACACTAAAGGATCAAACCTCGTACCTTATTCCGGATGGTTGAAGTAGATCCCTGTTGAGCTTTCCAATCTTCAGCTTGAATTGATATAATACTTCCTCAACAACAAGTAAACAATACAAGCATACTATATATCATGGTGTTAGATCTATTCTAGCATATATATTCAATAATGTAAAAGCATTTGACATATTCCAATGGATACAATATTCATTCAAATACACATTACTAGACAGGAAAAGATATTTCTATTAATATGAATCAGAGATTACAAGTGACAACCTCTGACGGCACGTCTGCAAACCGGAGAAACTGAATCCCCCACTTGGGCCTCCACCACCTCAATCCTCCATCACTCAGACAACAAGCTTACTAGCAAAAGGAAAGCTTGGGAAGAACACAACAGTGCTCCAAGGGACAAAGGGATGCAGACTCAAGCATAAGTTCTGGTAACAATGGACTATAGTTTCGTTACTCTCAATTCTCTCTTATGCTTTCAATGTATCAATGGGTTCCTTATATAGATTTTCAAAGGGATATTGAAAGGTCAAATCCATGCAATCTCAAGGCATATGGAAGGCTAGGAGTCATATGAGTCGGATCCAAGTCAAGGAAAACTCCAAAAGGATTTGGATTATGCACACATCCCGATGTATGCAACTATAGGGGTCAGATCCACATATGTACGCGGTTATCGCGGAAAAAGCCGCATATATCACTTTTCTTATGTTTTTAGGGATGATCAAGGACACATCAAAAGACAAAAAGTGGTCCATAGGGGTTAATGAGTCTGCAGTGGGACAAGGGAAGGCCATACAATGTGTGATTCGCCTAGTGTGGTGAAATCCGCTATAACAGATGCCCCCTAATGTATGAGATCAGAGGGGTTATACAATGGCCGAAATACATTATAATTCCATCCTAGAAGTGAAGTGATGAAGGTACCCAAATGGAAGACTAGCCACCCAATCAGCATAGTACGATAATACAACTCTGCATATAACTGCAAATACATATAGCAGTTCAAGATACATAAGAGTACAATGGCCATGAATAGGCATGAAACATGACAGCACATATGTGGTCATCGCCACATACAATATACATAGATCAGAATCTCCATTATGAAGATATACAAGGGACCATGATCTCCACAAAGGCTGAAGATATACAATAGATCAAGATCTCCATAGTTGCTGGAAATGTATGACATATACTGGAACAAGTCACGAGAGCTGAAATCTCACGAACACTGGCACAATCAAGGAGGTAGCATATAAGAGATGCCACCAATCTGGAAGGTCTTCTACACAAATTGCTACGAGTACATGTCCTACTATGCGAATAGAGGTGTCCATCGTCTGATTACCGGTCATTGATGTATACCGTTAACAGATGCGAGATCACCCACTGATAATGAAAATGGGAATAAAGGTACTAGAGTGAAAACTAAGAAGTGTGAATAAATGTGTTGAGGTCAAACACTTGAGAGAATCCATCGATCAGGGGACATTGATGTATTCCCAAAACTGTTGATGGCGAGAGAAAATGACACTGATGACTGCAAGTCTCAAGGCACTCAAAATGAATCTAGACTCCAATCCGAGAATAAATGATCTGAAGTCAATGGGATGAAATCCACTGGAAGGAGGGCATTAGGTCATCCCCCATCATCCAACACGAGGTACTCAGCAAAGTTGTATAATGTGGAAGGACTCGATCATAAGGTGCATGAACTTGTAACTGTACCAGGAATGGCCGACATGCAAAGTCAAGATAACTGAGGAATGGCCGACTCAGGTTTCAACTTCCTTCGAACAAGAGAATAATGGTGTATGGTGACTGTATGAAGGCAGCATAGACTTGATATACAAACTAGGACATCTTTGTGATGCAGGAGGCATCAGCAAAGGCTCCATAGGGACTGGAAGCATAACCAGTCGGTGGAGATAAACTCGGATAAACGAGTACAGCTCCTAAAGTCAAACTATAACCCAACCAACGGATGTGATATACAATGCTCTATTCGAAGGCGACATGACTTGACAGCTACCAAAGATAATATCTTTTCTTGTCTGGATTTTTGATTTTTTGATTTCTTTTGGACTTTTTCAGTTACTTGAAAAGCTTGAAAAAAGAATAAACTAGCTTTATAGTTACGAACTAGGATGAGACGAGTGCCATAAGGGAAAACAAACTAGTTCCAAGTAGTGGAACATACCTATGCTCAATGCAAGGATACATGTGTAGGATATCAACACTCGGGGGAAAATCCCCTCCCGGTAAAAAGGGAAGGTCAAGCTGCAAAGGATATAAAAAATGGCTCTGCATGGCTAGACATGAGACAAGCTCGGACTATATGGTTGAAAAGAAATGTCAGGGGAGCCGGCATAAAGCTCAATAAGACAGGAAAAGCTCATGATAATGCATCCACAACTTGATACAAAAGAGTCCGGAAGGAACATGGCCAGCATAAGATCAAGAGGAGTATGGGGCTCTTGCGAAATGTCATGGCCATACTATAAAATGGACTCCCACACCCTAAAGGGAGAAACATGGGCATGGGAACCAAATGCAAATAAGGCGCTAACTAGGGTACCCATGTAAGGTGAGGCTCTACCACTCATATCATGCCACTTCTAAAGCAACAAGAAGGTTCCGTGAAATAATAGAGTGGGTTTGTACCCAAGGATATAGTGACATGGTCATAATGTCATGCAAAATGCAAATGGTTGTGAACCTAACCTATATGCCAGTGTAGACATGATACCTGAGATGGGAACGAGCAGGACAATCCAAAGGCTAAAACAGCACTGTAAATGGTCTTCTACATCACAAATTATGTCAGAAACGGTTCAAAATGGTTAGAAATTGTCAAAAATATAGGAAAGGGGGTAAAAATTTTCAAATATTTAAAAAATTTTCAAATATTTAAAAAATTTCTATAAATAGTAAAAAATAGAAATCATTTGAAACTTTTACCCATTGGAGCTCTGATTTTCAACTACAAATTCCAGGAGATCCAGCCTGCGGAATTCACAACCGTTTCTTCCAGGTATTTACTCATGTTCTTAGCTTGCATTTCAATATAATTTTTACAAGTTTTCATGGTCAAATGAGGTTGTTAAGGCCAATATTACATGAGCGCTGCGGCCCACACGGGTATCGAAGATTTTTCCGCGTATAGGGCTGGCCATATGCGGAAAAGGGGCTAGAAACCGCGTACATATGCGGTTGTTTGCAAAATAGTCACGTATGACGCCGTGCAAGTGGATTTACAAGAATCTAATGGACAATTGGTCAATTTATCACGTAGGATTGTGTTAGAATGGCGAGAACGTGAGCATGGTGAAGTAGAGGAAGCATTAAGGGCCGACATAAGGGCTCAACAAGTATTACATGCATGCGGACTCTATAAGTTTTGGTGCCTTGGTGGCTTGAGGGCCAAACCAGGACTGCTACAGATGCTGGTAGACTATTGGGATCCAGAATTAGAGTCTTTCTGGATAGACGGTATGTCCCTCACCATTGAGGTGGAGGATATCTACTTGATCACAGGTCTATCTAGATGAGGGGAGGTGGTGAACCTTCGTTCCCAAGGTGGGCCAAGTCATGGGATTACTATTGATGAGTGCATAGCTGTGTACTGCTACCCAGATACTGATAAGGTGGGGAGTCAAGTTCCGACCAATGCTATACAGGTGTTGGGCCTAAAGGTGATACTACTGACGCTGGGAAGGATAACAGGCTTAGCATCACTCCATCAGGCCTCTCGGCCACAGATGTTCTATGCGGTGGAGTGTATGAGACCGACCATATATGACTGGAGTACTACACTACTGAGCAACATGAAACATCAGCTTAGTGAGTGTAAGGCAGGCAGGATATGGAACTTCAGGTTCAGCAGTATACTGAGCACGTTTTTCTTTGAGCATGTTCCAGGATTGAGCCCTAGAGTGGATGTTCCTCTCCACGGGGTTCGAGATCCGGCCCAACGACGTTGGGCAGACACGATGCGCAGACTGGGGGGTGGTAGGGTGGCCAACCCCTATCCAGCTGACTTTTTTCCATGGTGGCGACGACAAATTGTTGCCATAGATGACTATCCCTATGCAGGGATATATTTTCAGGGGGATTCGGACATGCCATTGCCACCAGGATCAGCATATGGAGACATAGGTAACGAATCTCGACCTTCACTCTTTTTAAAATTTTTGAATTATTTAAGTTTTTGTGTTTTCTTGATTATGCGAAATCAAAAAGACATGTTTTTGGGTGACAATACATAGTGACATCTATCACTCATGTGCAGACGTGGGACCACGGCAACTAGAGGGCTTCCCACGTCATAGAAGGAGGGGAAGAGGAGACGACATCACCGGTGTGGATGCAGAGCGAACGATCCAAAACATCCATACCAACTTCGTGTGACTGACTCATAGAGTTCCCATGGTGCAAGTCGAAGACTTGCTTGAGACCATGTAGCGACAGGTGGTGGGTGTACCACGCGCATGGGTGCGTTTATTCCGATGGCTAGCTAGAGATGTAGTGACTTATCATGATCACAACGCTCCTCCTCCTCCACAGGACTAGACGCCTGGGAGTGTATCTATTTTGTACTACTGTGTATATGATGGTGGCTTTCAAAGCCCCAATTTTGTATTATGACACTATGTATTACCACATTTTTTATGTATATAAAAAAGTTTTATGGTGATCGGTTTATTTATTTACATGTGTAAAAATTGTGTTTATGATTAATTTATGATGAATGGAACAAATGCCAATCTAACACGTAGTTAGCATATGAGTCAGCAACTTGATTATAATTTCTTGGATTGTGTATGTATGTTATACTCTCAAATTTCTGTTCTAACAATCTCACCAGTAAGAATCTCCTCAATAACATCGGATCTCTAACATGGTACAAACCATTGAGTTGTGACACTACTAACTATGAATCAAGACGTACCTCAAGAGAGAGAACACCTTGCGAAATGACATCCCGTAGAAGCTCGATAACGGCACTATATTCAGCAACATTGTTGGAAGATGGCTGTAGACATACACCTCCTGAAGACAGTACCTGACCCATAGGAGTATAAATCACCCAAGCAGCTGAGGCTGAGTGTTGAGTGTGACGGCTTGCACCATCTGCGAATCCTATGTAGGTGGAAGATTCCATTGACATCTGCCACAAGAAATAGAAACTAATCACAAACCTGATCACGATAAACAAGACCTAACTATGCAAAAAGTTGTACAATAATATACAACAAGCAGCCTTGGCTAAAGATCATGCATAGTAATTTTTAAGATAGATCCCATTTCTAGGCTCCGCCAAGGCCGTCCCTTCATAATCCACTAACTCATAGGCAGCCTTCTCTAAGACACGCTTGACCACGTAAGGACCATGCCACATAGGATTGAACTTCCCTGCCCCCAAGGGTTCTTTCGATTGATCCCACAAAAGGACCAAGTCTCCCTCACTAAACACTCTTGTTCGAACAGACTTATCATATTGGGCCTTTATGCAACGCTTATTAACCTCTAGAGTCACCAAGGCATCTCTACGCTGCTCATCGAGTTGCTCAAGGTGAACCAAATGCTCCTCCAAAGGTGAAGTGTCTGGTAAGAGTTCCACGGCTAACTTCAACGAAGAAATCTCGCATTCAATCAAAAATATCGACTCCACTCCATGTACGAGCTGATATGGAGAAAAACCAGTGGCAGTCTTAACCGCGGTTCGATATTCCCACAAAGCAGGGTATAACATAATATGCCAATTCATCTTGCTTTGTACGATGGTTCATTGGAGAATGGACTTAAGTGACTTATTCACTGCTTCAACCTGTCCATTCGCTTGAGGATAGTAAGAAGAGGAGTGCTCTTGCTTATACCCTATCTTGGATGCCAACTCTTCCATCATACGGTTCTGAAAGTGCGAGCCATGGTCAATGACAAGCTCTCTCAGAATCCCGAACCGAGTAATGATTTGGTTGAATACGAAGTGAGCGGCTGTCTCACCGTCGGATTTTACAGTAGGCATTGCCTCTGCCCATTTCGTGAAGTAATCAACAGCCACTATGATATGATGGTTCCCCCCAGCCGAAGCTGGGTTGCAATTCATAAAATCGAGCCCCCACTTGGTGAAGGGACCGGCGATGATAATAGGATGTAACAGGGTAGGTTTCGAGCGCATATTACGTGCGAACACCTGGCAAGGGTGGAACCTCTTGACCGATTCAATACAATCCTTGAAGATCGACGGTCAGAAATAACCCGATCTCAAAATATTCTGAGCTATAGAAATCCCAGATAAATGACCACCAAACGCCCCTCCGTGGCAATCATTAAGCACTACCTTAGCCTCATCATGAGTTAAACAATGTTGTAAAAGGGAATCTACTCCACGACGGTACAAAGTATTGTCCACTATGATATAGTTCTTAGAGATGTGACGTAATCGTCGTCGTTCATCTCGTGAGAGATGAGTAGGGGTCCTCTGTGTTTGTAGATATACTATGATATCCCCATACCATAGGTCAGCCGTTGAGATTAAGAAAATGTGTTCATCAATGAATGTATCTTCACAAACCAACTCCTCAGCGTCGCTCAAAAAATCCGATATGAGCTCTGCAAAGATTAAATATTTCTTCGATTTTGCCAAAACAAATTCGAGATCAAACTCTTCCAGGATGATAATCCATTTATTATACTTTCCCCCAATAATCCTATGTGTGAGGAAGAATTGAAATGGATTGACATGGGCCACAACCAAGGTCTGGCAAAGGAGAATATAATGTCTCAAACGCTGCACCGCATGTACGGTAGCTAAGGAAATCTTCTCGACATGAGAATACTGAATCTTTGCGTCAATAAGGTTTCAGCTCAGATAATATGTGACATTCTCTTGGAGATCCTCATCCTCTTGAACCAAAACCATACCAATCGTCTCTAAAGACATGGCCACATATAATAGGAAATCACGGCTATAATCTGGAGGACTAATCATCGGGGCTGATGCTAGGGATTGGTTAAGTGCATCGAAGGACTCTTGGGCTTGCTCATCCCATTCAAAGGGAGTATCCTTCTTCAAGAGACGCATGAATCCTCTAGTCAAATTGGAAAAGTTGACAACAAATATTTGTAGGAATTTTGCCATGCCTTGCAAACACTGAAGATGGCGAATATTTCTCGGGGGAGACAACTGAAGTATTGCCTCAACCTTCAAAGGGTTGACTCTTATACCATCTTTCGAAACGATGAACCCTAACAAACAACTTGACTTCATGCAAAAGATGCACTTATGAGGTTTTAATCTAACAGCGTAGTGCTGACATCTTTCGAAAACCAATATCAAGTGATAAGAATGACACATCCTCATGTGAGAATGAGCAGCGAGGTCATTCAAAAATACTTCAATAATAGACTTGAGATTGGGGAAGATCAAGGTCATCACCCGCTGAAACGTAGCTCCGGCGTTTTTAAGGCTGAAAGGCATTTTCCGATATGCAAATGTTCCCCAAGGACAAATAAATGCAGTCTTGTGTTGGTCCTCAGGTTTAATCTGGATCTGATTATACCCAGAAAATCTATCCATGAAGGAGAACACCTCACTACCCGCACACTCATCCAAAATCTTATCTATAAATGGTGTGGGGAAGTTATCCTTAGGACAGGCATGATTTAAATCACGGAAATCAGTGCATATACGGATTGCTCCCTATTTTTTATCCACCGGAATGGGGTTTGAAACCCACTCTATCAAGGGAACGGGATAGATGAAGCCAGCTTTCAATAGCTTCTCTATTTCTTCCTTTATGGCGGGTGCTTTCCTAGGATTCACGGCCCGTAAATGCTATCGAACAGGCTTAGCATTGGAGTAAGTCTTAATCTCATGTTCGATAATCCTAGGGTCAATCCCTGGCATCTCATCGTAAGACCAAGAAAAAATATCACGGAATTCCTTGAATAGCTCAGTATACTCCCGAATATCATCTTGGGAACAATCCGCCCCAATGTAGACATTCTCAATTGTACCAGGATTGCGAGAAATGTCTATAGGAATAGTTGACGATATGTTCACCATGTTTCCATTAGCCATCAGACCAGGAGAGCTTAATGGAACCATAGTTCTACCAACTTTCTGACTAAGAATCTCCCTATAATCCTCATGATCCAAATGGTCAAGTTCTGGAAGGAAGTACGATTGATGAAGAAGTTCCTCCCATGGTGGCTCAACTCCTGACATAGCCTCGATAATCACTTCATCTGAACGGAAAACCGTATCAAGGTAGTCGTGGGCATGAGAAGACTGTACTGCCCATGCTGGTAGCACATAGAGGTCTTCCTCCTCTGTCCGCGAAGAGGAAGAACAAGGCTCTGCAGTAGACATGAGATTAGCTTGATAAGCTATGATGACTACAGGCAATAGCACGCTCGTCTCAATGGCCTCACTCAAAGGAATCGGTGAAGGAAGAATCCAAGGATCTCCCATATGACTTGTGTGAAAAGGCACCGATCTCGTAGACATCGAAGCACCACCGAAACTAGATCCTATCATGAGGACGGCTGCAGAACAACTAAAGGTTCCCATGAGGGATGGATACATTCTTACACCCACACTCCCAGTTGCTGGCTGGGAATGTTCAGCTTTCGTAACCGAAGCTCCCGAAGATGCAATTACAGGCAGATTCTTGAATGCCATTTGATCAATCGTTACAATCTTCCCATTATGTGGAAAGCATACAACGCGAAACACGGAAGACGCAACGGCTTGCATACTATACATCCAGTTCCTTCCCAGTAAGAGATTGTAATCAAGGGGTGCATCAACCACCTCAACCTCTATCGGAACGGTCTTCCCTCCCAAACGGACTTTAAGGGAGGGAAGGATGCCGTGCGGCCTAAACTATCTCCCATCAAAAGCAGTTAACATGGTCGTAGATTTTGACAGCTCAGGAGAACCAAGACCCTTCCAACAAGACAAAGACATCACAGAAGCACTAGCGCCCTCGTCAATCACAGTAGGCTTGATGGTCATATTAAGACATTATACATGTATCAAAAGGGACACATAGTAGGGCAAGCGAGGCTAATGTCCTACGGTTTCAAATTTGATCACTGAGGAAGAATCATCACCATTCACACCAAGAGCGAAAAGCAAATCCTTCCTTTGCGACGGACAACTCTGAAGCACTTCCAATGTAGACATCGCACAAGGAGTATGACCCAAGTCCTCAACAATTGAGTAATTCTGGGCAGCTCGGGCATTTGGGTTATGCCCCGAACGCTTAAGTACCCCCTTAGGAATGTGAGGTGCAGCCTCAGGTTTATCCGCAGGTTTCTCAATACGCAAAGGGGTTCCTGGTGGATCAGGTTCTTTGCCTGGGATGGGTTGTGAAGAAGTATAATCTTTCACACGTGTCACAACTTTCGTGGCATGGACCATATTAATGCACCCACGACCACTAGTCTCAGGTGGATCATCATCACTAGATTGATCATGGGACTTCGAGTTCATATTCTGGTTATGTGGTAAAGGGTTCGTTAACACAGCTGGGCCCTATGCTATGAACTTTGAAGCTTCATCCATTCTAGGGCACAAGTAAGTGAGGTGATCGTCCTTACATAGCTTGCAAGGAAAATTAACCTTACGTTTAGTCTACTTGTCCCCCCCAACATTTTTATTGTTCTTTTCATTATTATTAGCATTCTCGTTCTTATACCCACCCTTTTTATTATTATTGTTATTACCCTTTTTTCGATTCCGTCCGGGTTGCTGGTTACCCTTCTGGTCCAATGATTGCACAGCAAGTATATTCGCCATTTGGGCAGACTGAGATGAAGCCGTAGCTTGTCCCAAGGCAGATTGGTTGATTGAAAACTGAGCAACTTGTTTTGGAACCGAACCTGCAGGTTTCTTACTTGCACAACCCACAATGCCATCGGCATGTGGTCCAGGTTTGACCTTGGGATCGAAACTAGAACGAGGAATGTTGGGAATAATCTCATACAACAAACCGGTCTGAGCATAGATCAAGTCTAGTTCCTATGCCCTAAAGATTTCTTGTTGCTCATTCTGCACTCCGGATGTGGAAACATCCTTCTCTATATATGGAAATAAATATTTGAGGAACCACTCAAGGAGGAACTCCAGCGGTATAAAGGATTTAATTAATCTCTTCCATCTACGCCACTCCTGAATATGATCAAAAATATGGGTGGCTTTATCTTTTCGAAATGTCAACAAGAGTTCAGTACCAACATCATAGCGTACTGGTAGCTGGAAGTGATTAAGGAAATTCATCGCAAGGTCGTCGAACAAAGTAAAGGCACCCATAGGTAACTCTATATACCATTTCGCCGTAGGCGCTGTGAGGGTGCGTTGAAATAGTCTCAAACAGACTGAGTCCTGATGCAACGAATTCGAAGAGCACCATAGGTGGAACATCATAACGTGTTAGCTTGGATCCTATCCTGGTTTTCCTTCGAACTTAGGTATATCCGAAGGAATCTTGGTAGGGACAGCTGACCAAGCCGAGTTGTGAGCCACAGGATCGTTCGTAAGTCTCGATAAGTCAGGTAGATTGAGTGTCATGAGGAAAGGGAGCCTAGGATGATGAGGTCTATGGACCACTCCCTGGTTCATATAGGATTGATTACCACCATGACCTTGGCCATAGTGACCTCCTCCTGTATGACCCATATAGGGTGGCGTGGAAGCACCATAATGAGGCGGAACTTGACTAGTAGGAGCTACAAAGCCATAATTATGAGAGTAAGTAGGTTGTGAATACCCACCTCCATAAGGTGAAGAAACCTGTCCATATTGCATCCCATAATAGGGTCCATAGGTCATCGCTTGCGATGCCCCATGAGACACTCCATAGGTAGGTACATACATTTCGGAAGTAGGGATATACATACTAGAAGTAGGGATATATGTCATGGAAGTAGCAATCTGACCTCTAGAAACATGAACATAACCTCCCGAAACCATGGGTGGTATGTAGGCTTGAGACACAATTGGTCTAGTAATCGTAGTACGAATCTGACTCGTAGCTACGTGCCGACTCGAAGGACCACATGAGTAAGGTGGAGGGTTTACATTTAAAGAAATCGGAAGTGAGGACGAAGGAATCTCTGTAAGAAGATATGTACTAGTGCCTATCATCACTCATCTGGAACCTGGTATCCCTATCGGATCACTAACTCTAGACCTAGGAGGTATATAAGATGTAGCTTCCACCGCTGGGATGGAAGGTGCAATGTGACTAGTACTCCCAAACCTCTCCACAAGGTAAGGCATGGGATTTCCCCCAGGCATAGTGTTAGGCTCGAAGTTGGATTTGGCATTAAATGCCAAATCATGCATAGGAAAACCAGTCATAGCATAACTACCGTAGCTAGTGCTGGCAGGTTCAAAGTGAGTCTCGGCGTCTTTCGGCATTCCATACCAGTAATGTGTCAATGAGGGGTCAGCTCTAGAATGAATAGGTCTATCATGCATGTCTCCTATCTCAAAAACCACAGGTCCTAACTCAATTAGGTCGGGTGAAGGATCATAAGTAGGAGTAAAGTCCCCATCGTCAACACAAATGGGAGGAGGAAGTGTCTCAGATGTATCCTCTGAATGATCTCCCATGGTGTGTGAATCAATGTGTGATATAGTCCGCCTGGACTATCTAGGTCCCTCTCCCAAAGGAGGAGGATAAGTAGAAGGCGGAATTCCTGCTAAACGATGAGAACGGCGTGGAACTACACCCGAATCCACAATGACTCAAAAAATAGCAAAGACTCTCTATTTACGTCAACCCTAGGCCAACTAGCATGCATAGAGCAATCACTAATAAAATCTAAAGCCAAATGCAAGCAAACAAGGGCTGGATAAGTGAGCTCCCGAATGTGGCCGGTATGTCTCGCCTAGGAGATGCTTGAGAGGCCCTTGTCACCACAAGTGGAGGTACATAACCAATTATTGTGGCCCTCGGCTTCAACACATAAAGCAACTGTGCTATCCAACCCCAACCTGGATGGGACACATGCAGAATAACCTCTACAAGTACCCCCTCGATATCCTAGGTAAGGTCACTAAGGTCACCTCAATATAATCAAAGCTCAGGAGGACAGTCGCAGGCGGGATTGACCGTATGGGCAGGGTAGCAAAGCCTGAAATTCTCGAAAGAGCCCCTAGATACGAATACAATCCTGGCTATATCGCTGGTGCTACACAGTTATCAACCAGGGGTCATCCCAATTAACAACCGCTCACACTACCTCGTGCTTAACTCCCTTTTGAGAGGAGGATCCTGAGAATGCTGGTTATACCAAGGATTTCACACACTCCCTGGACAGACACCTAGTTGTTGTTGTTTAGTGATCTTGGAGAATTGACTTACAATGAACTATTCCAAGATCCTAACACCTAAGCTTGTTGGTGCACCCTAGAAAATAAAGAGTGTAATTCATTTTATTTAGCGTTGATTTTAGTTGGCTTTATTACTCAAAAATAGGATATGGTCGTGCAACTAATGGTGTTATGATGCAACAAGAAGCGAAATGCACACCTAATAATCAATGCAAATGCATTGTGTCCATGAAAACAGGGTATGCGTACTACGTGTAATGCACAATTTCTTCTTCAAATGCTAAATGCAAATTCCCTATATGAAGTCCTAACTATTACTCCAAAGAAAATCTAGATCTAGTCAAGTACAATGCAAAGTAAAAAAATGCAATGCATGATGATAAACAAATGTTTTTGGATTTTTTGAAAATAAAGAGATACAAAAAGCAAAAGAATGATTCTACCCACCCCAGACTCTGCAAGCACACATAAATAGCATTCCAACAAAGTACTAAGGAAAAAGGACTCTAATGCACTAATCTCAAACAAAAAATCAAAGATTCCATGACAAGAACATTCCTAAAAGAAAAATTTAGGCTAAAAAAACTGTTTCTGGTCAGAAACAGAGGTATTAACAGACTCAGGCAGTGCCAAAGGAGACTCAGCAACTCACAGAATTCACCTAGCAATCCACTATCTTCCACAAAAAGGAAAAAACCAGGGTATACGCGACTGTTCGTAGTAAACCTGCGTGTATACGCAGAAATCCCAGAGGAAACCGCATGTATATGCAACTGTAAGTCAAAAACCCACGTACAGGAAGAAAAATATGCATAGAATCAAGGCAAATAGACAGGCTGAGACTAAGTTTACACCAATCAGACTCTACTAGGCATACATGCCACCATACCCGACACAGAAACAAGAGAGAGAGAGCAATTCAAATACATTGAATGCCAAGAAATCAACCCCTAAAGGACAACTACTAGGAACTCCCCAGCAGAGTCACCAATTCTGTTATGGAGAGAAATTCCTATGGCTTGGGCTACCACAACAGACAACTAGAATCCAGAAATCAATCTTTCCCAATATGCAATAGAAATAAAAACATCTAACACTAAAGGATCGAACCTCGTACCTTATTCCG
>LPNX011036907.1:0-55232 GCA_001517045.1 Pseudotsuga menziesii | reverse complement strand
TGAGAACAAGTACCATCTCACCAAAAATGGGGTGGAGTACATTGTGAGAGCTCACAGTATGAAGGCTAACACCTCTCTTGTTAGTGCAGGACAGATGAAGAGACTAATCAACACTAATAAGAGATACATGCTCATGGTTGTGAGAGCAAAAGATGCTAAAGCATCCGATGCTTTCAAAGGTTGTGATCCTTCTCATAAAAAGGCTATGATTGATATTGTGGCTAACTATGATGAAATATTTCAGGAACCTACAGGTTTTCTTCCCAAAAGGGAGATTCAGCATGAGATTCATCTCCAGCAGGATGCCCCTCTTCCTAATGTGGGCATGTACAGGTTGTCCGCAGTTACCAAGTACAAAAAGGGTACTAGTAACAAAGTGGCAAATATGCTTTCTAGACCTCCTATTGTTGCATCTATTGTCTTGAAAAATGCTTCTTTATCCCATGAAAGTTATATTGAGCAGTATGCTACTGATGATGATTTCAAGGAGATTTATGAGAAGCTAACCAATGGCACACAGGTGGAAGACTACTATTTGCAGGGAAAGTTGCTCTATCATTTGGGCAAGTTATGTGTTCCTATAAGTGAAAGAGTCCGTGTAATACGAGAAGCTCATACTTCTCTTGTATCAGGGCATTTTGGGGTAGGTAATACTTTGGCTCATTTGCAAAGACTTGTGTATTGGCCTCGCATGAAAGACATTGTAACAAAATATGTAAAGGGGTGTGTGATGTGCTCTACTTGTAAGCCCACTAATAGAAAATTGGGGCTGTACTCACCACTTCCTGTTCCTTCCCATCCTTGGGAAAGCATTTCCATGGATTTTGTGGGGGGTTTGCCTATGTCTAGGAGGGATCATGACTACTTGTATGTGGTCGTGGATAGGTTTAGCAAGATGTGTATTCTTATGCCATGTAAAAAGCAGGTCACTGCAGAGCAGGCTGCTTCTCTTTTCTTTCAGCATGTATGGGTTCACTTTGGACTTCCTATGTCCATTATCTCAGATCGGGACTCCCGATTCCTTGGAGAGTTTTGGACAAAATTATGGTGTATGATGGACACCAAGATGAAGAGGAGTACCACTTTCCATCCACAGAGCGACAGACAGACAGAGGTAGTCAACATGACAGCTGTCCATTTGCATCGAGGCTATTGCAACAAGCACCCTAAGTTATGGGATGAACAGATCCAGTATGTGCAGCATGCCTACAACAGGGCTATGCATTATTCCACTCAGAGCTCGCCATTTGAGACATGCTTTGGGTACTTGCCAAAGAATCCATTGGAATTGACTTATGGGAGAGAGGCTGAGTCAAGCGCTTCCAAGGATGAATACAAAGCCCGCGGGTTCATTCAGAGAGTTCAACAGGTACATCAAGTAGTTGGAGAAGAGTCAAGCCCATTACAAGGCTCTCCATGAAAAGCATAGAGTTGATCATCAGTTTCAGGTGGGAGATCAAGTATGGCTTCACATCAGCAAGGAGAGGATGAAAGGAGAAGGCAATAAGCTCAAGCCTATTAGATATGGTCCCTTCACCATCTTGGAGAAGATTGGGACGAATGCTTTTCGCTTAGAGCTACCACCATACATGCAGATCTACTCAGTGGTGAATGTGGAGAACTTGAAACTCTATGAGCCTCCCACGATCATGGATGAAAGGGAGAATGTCTCATTGCCATCAGTTGATGAATTTTCTCCTGAGTACATGGATGAGATAAAGGAAGATGTCATCTTGGACAGAAGGACAAGGACTTCTCGCAGAGGTGATGTTGATTATCTTCAAGTGGGCATCAAAGGAACTCATCCAAGCAAATCCAAGTGGATCAAGAAGGGGAAAGTGAGGGAGAAATTCCCTCACCTACCAGTTGATTAGTAAAGGCTTTTGGAGGCCAAAAGCTTCTCAGTGGGGAGGAATGATCCAGGAGGATCTAAGAAGGAAAATTTTTTGAAGTCCTCCAATCTCAGCAAAACTAGCACTAGATCGAAGGGCTCGTCGAGACAATTCCAATGGCGTTCATTTCACCTCAAACGAACTTCGTATGAGAAAGTTATCGCGTTCTATTCTATAAGGTCAACAGGCAAATTTGGCAAAAAGAGGTGCCACGTGGCATCCATACTGTACAAACATGATGCCATGGCATGGTGATGTGGCATGCTGACATGGCATGATAATGTGTCATGATGATGTGGCATGCTGACATGGCATGATGATGTGGCATGGTGATGTGGCATGGTGACATGGCATGATGAAGTGGCATGATGACTAGCATGCATGCATTTGTGCTTGAAATGAGTTTTAGGACATTCATGCATTTACTCATGAGAAATTGTAAAATGATTAATATTTGAAGTGAGTGGAAAAATTACGCACATATTACTCATTTATTTTATTCCTTGAGTTGTTATGAAGTTAATGCATGGTTGTAACCAAAAACAAACATGCCATATTTGTAAAGAAGTTGTAACAAGATGGTTTATTATTTAATAAAAATCCCAACCATATGAAAACCAACTTGGGGAAGTTGTAACCAAGGCCAAGATAGGAAAATTAGTTGCAACCAAAGGAATCCATGAGAGTCATGTGAAGAAGGGCAAGCCAACCTATTTAAACCCCTTCATTTTCCATTTCCCACTCATGCTTTGGAGTGGAGACTTTGTAGCTAAAGGAGAGAAGGGAGATTGCGTAGCTCTGTAGGAGGAAGGTACGAGTGTTTATACTCATTTTACACCGTCTTCAGGCTTCGGAGTTGCTGGAAGCAGTCTTGTTGTGTTTTGGGCAGCGGTTCTCTTCCGGAACATTGTCTCCAAGGTATCATTGTATCATTGCCATGTATTTTGCCTTATGCTGAGATTATAGATCGGCCCTCCTATTGAGAAACAGGCCTGGAGACGTAGTCCATCTTGGACGAACTCCGTTATCAACTTGTTGTCTTTATGTGCATGTTGTCTATGCTGTTTGGTTCTCTTCTTATGGATTTGTGAGCTTTGTTCATGCTCTTTATGAAATTCATGTTAACGTCATAGAGTAGCAAAGATCTTGTTTTCAGATCATTAGTAGGCATTAAAATACATGCCTCTCTGATCTTAGGTCTTGGCAATAGAAAGTGTTGATTAACTTCTTTGATTGTAAGTCAGGCAGTTTTTATTCTTGGGGATTCTGAAGGGAGGGAAGGTTCTCCAACCTTTCTAATGCTTAAAAGGAAATTATTCAATTAAAACTTTTTCTCTCTTTGGTAAAGTACGGAGAGAAAAGAAAACTTACCAAGATGGCTGAAATCAACCCCTTCCACCGCCAGCTTGGCGGATGAAAACATATTTTGTTTTATATTGGGAGAATTTATTTCTCTATAAACCAACTGAGATCTATAAAACATCATTACTAGCGATTGCCCCAAGAAGGTGCAATGATGCATCGATAGGTCAATGTTAGAGTCTGAATCAACCATAGTGCACCATGAGTTTGACTTGTTTTTGGTCTTTTTCGTCGTTCCATTGTTTGTCTATCTTGTTTCTCGGAATTTGGGGTGGCATTGGTACAATGCCGTTGTGTATATGTGAAGTTGAGTAATAAATTCCTATGAAATTGCTCCAGAAAATGAAATAAAATGCCGAAAGGGGGAAAATGAGAAGGACAGTGGATGTGATGAAGTTGGAAAGAGAGTAGTTTTTTGTGAATAATTTTTAGTATAGGTTGCAATCCAACCCATGATGATCTTCCACCCAATGTTAGCAACATGATGATTTTTTTGTTTATGATTGCTCAGACTAAGACAACCTTGTTTGTTGTATCATGGACTCTCACTTATGTATGCTTAGTATTTTTTGGGATGGTTTAAATATATGCGTACTTGGTATAACATAAGCACTTCTATCAAGCACTTGTCAATCCATAAGTACACAAAAGCAGTAAAAATATCACTTTGAAAGCAATGAAGTTCAATCTACTTACAAATGGAAGCAATAAGCACTAGAAAATAAGCTCAATGGAAACAAAGAAAATGAGGGAAAATGCAACAATTGGAGTAAACTCTTTCCAAACTTGCAAGTACCTTATCTATGGATATTACTTAAGGACCTCTCAATAACTGCTTATGCCTCACCTTTATTCCTCCACTTCTTAGAAATAGCTTGAGAAATATATAGAACTAAATCCAAGTTATATCTTCAACTTATACCTATCTTAAGTGCCCTCTATCTTAATAGCTTTATTAGTTGGACCTCAACGAAAGATAATCAATCTACCTAGTCAATTTGAATAGTGAAAATGAAACATATAGCTAGTACTTGGGGAGTCAAACCCCAACCCATGAAATCCTCATAGTGGTCCAATCTTGTACCAGTGTAGCATTTTTTGTCTCATAAATATCCCTAGAACCATAATCAACAATATATTATTGTAATTTAGATATGAATTGCATATATGGATAGAGAGTGAAGCCATACATATTTCCATAGTGTGATGACATATTCAATGAAACTCGTGACATTAATGTGGTAATCATATTGTGAAAGTTAACTACATTTTAGTGAGCCTTAATATTGTGTGGAGATTTAGAAATATCAATAGGTGTCATATAGAGTTTGATACATTCATAGGCATCCAAGAATAAAGCAAAAATAAGCAATAATTAATTTTCAAAAGCTCGCTTGAACTAATGTTGGGAGCGCACCTACCTTTTTTAATACCTTGTTGATTTCAATTCCCTTTCCTTTATTGACATCAAGATCTTAAAACATCAATATCAATGATGTCATTGCATTAGAAAAACTTTGGATAATACTAATAAGTCAAGCATTGTGCATGCAAGAGCAATTCCCTAATTCATTGATGTTTTTAAAATGATCCATAATGAGGCAAGGGAACATGCTACGATTAATGTATCGGGTGATATTCCTCTCCACTTGTTATCCATTAATTGACAAATATTCATATATATTACAAATTATAAATTGCAAACTATTACAAATTATAACCTTCTAATTACACTAAGCATTGCTATCGTGCAAACTTGTTTATATTAAAAAACTTAAATTCAATATTTAATCAATTGACATTTTCACATAACTACTAAAAATTCGTTCACACTTTAAATTTTTAAATAAATCTCAAAAATGGCTTATTAAGTCTTCCCAAGACACTTTAGGAATGTATCATTAACATGTCTTTTACCCCTTTCCAAGACACTTGAATTGTATAACATTATTATACTATCATGGATAATAAAACCCAACAAAATTAAAGCCCAAAAATGAAGCCTTTGATCTTATCCTCTTCACCGGATTTTTTTTTTCATCAATGACTTGTGTAAATGACTTAAGTTTCAAGACAATTCAACTACCTCACACTAATTGGTGGGTAGAAGCACACCTGGAATTGGATAAACAATGTAATGAGAAGAGAGGATTAGAGTTGCACAAAGAACTATCTGGCTAGCTGGGAATGAAAATATCCTCAAAGGGTGCTGCATTCACTTCGCACTAGATGGGGGACCCACCTGCATGGCATTGGCCAAATATCCTGGTTGATTTATATGCATCTTTTAAATAAGTAGCCCAATTGAGCAATACTTGATTGAGGTCTTTTAAAGTTCGAGAGTTTTTATAAAATCTACATAAACTCATAAGGGTCGAACTATTCAATCAGTGATACCATTTAAACATTTTAACACTTTGTAAAATGGTCATATCTAATTAAAGATAAGTCATTGTATGCAACTTTTGTTATGTATAAAACCTTCACTTTGGTAAAATTCCTTGGCATGCATTGTTTTAATAAAAACAGTTCCTTATTCAACTATAACAAGTCATCAACTCATGTGCATCATGAGATATAATTTTCAATTTTTTAAACTATAATTGTAATAAGAAAGTGCCATATGTAATGATCCCTTATTGTTATGAGCCTTAACAGTGACAAGTGATGGTGAGTTGCACTTTTTACAAAGTATGCATGGGTTAGACATGCTAATAGCCACATGCTCTAATGAATTGAGCTATTCCAACAGAAAACGATGCTATTTTCATATATCTAATATTTTGTTTTATTTTTTCAGTAAAAATCATATTAAAAAATTCAAAACTTTAAATATTTGAAAAAACACTTATTTCAAAACATCAAAGATATTATTTATTATCTTGTATAACTTACCACAATATATCATTCTTTAGAAAAATTAATATAAGTAAAAATTTATAAGAAAAACATAAAATACAAACATAAGTGAACTTTTGAAAACATAAAATACAAACATAAGTGAACTTTTGAATTTCACGGTGGTTTATTTTTGGATTTGTATTATGGGGTGGAGAGAAGGATTATGTTGAGCGAGAGCGAGCTGCCTGGGCATTGGGCACGCATTGGGAGTGGGAGTTTCACTTTGTGTCACCGTTGTCCCCCCTCTTTTTAGCCATTTAGTTTTGCACCCTCCCCTAACGGTTTCTTCTTTTACTTCCCACCAGCAAGAGAGGGAGTATTGGGGAATGGTTCGATAGGGCCAAGATTTGCAGGTAAAGGAGCAAAACGACCAGTATGTTTTTTTCAGCGGAGAGGTGAGTTGAACGCCCATCCCATCTCCTCAACACTCCACGACCTTTGCATTTCGTGGTTTCATAAATCATATTCCCCTTCTGAAAGATCGTTAGAAATTAGAATCACTATTTTGTCCTCAGATCTTCTTTGTTGCCAAATATGGAAAATTCCCACCAGAACGTGACCATGCCATTGCACTACCATACGAAGATCGCGGATCCCGCCAATTTAAGGGAATCTAACTGCGGAAATGGGGGAGGTGAGTATCCGAAATTTGGATTCCAAAATCTCGAAAGAAGATATGGCTGGGATCATACGCAACACCCGAGCAGGATTCCCACCTACATTCCGCGTGCATCTGCTCTTTCCCATCAGCATGTTCGGGATGCTACCCTCACATATGCCTTGTGTCAACCTCCTTCGAGTTTTCCCTCTCTCACAAAGTAGGCATCGCGGCCGCAGTCGTTTTGGTTTCGGAAATGGAGTTGACGGGAGACAAGCAGAAGACATCGAAAGAGTGGCCAGACTTAGCACTGTGGTGGTTTCTGTGTGCAGGATCGGACAACACCGAGCATTCAAATTTGGAAAAATTCTCGTCGATTGATGAGGTGTCGGCGTTGGATATGACCCTGAGTTGGCAGTAGCAGCAGGAGGAGGGCTACATCTCGACAGATCTGTGGAATTTCCAGGACGTTTGAGCCTGTGGGATGAATAAACCACATCGTATGAGTTTCAAATGTGGGACTCTTCGTGGCTACTCAAAACGTGTTTCGCATGAGCTGTGTAGCATGACAACTGTTGAGGCTTCAACACAGCTTTCGAGTAAAATAATTACACGTGGATAATTATGATTAGCCGAAGAGACGACCAAGAATGAACCAATTGAAAACGCCTAACCAGAAACAAGACCTCAAAGAAGAAACTCCTATGGCGTAAAACTATCAATTGCCCCAAGGAGGTGCAATAATACGTTGATAAGGTGGTTGTTAGAGGGTAAAAAAAGACAGAAAATAAAACATTAAAATGAGGTAATGCAAGATTGCAATTAATACCACAAAAAATGGAACACTTTAATTTATCAAAAGTTAGAGAATAGGCCAACTTAGAATAGATAGCAAGTTTAATAAACTTAACAATTTTACAGAATAGCAAATAGGGCTTTCAAATAACATTACATTATACAACGAACATGCAATGGCATGGGAGAAATTTATCTAATGAAGAAAATACGCCAATGTGTTGTATGAAATAACATGCAATTTAAGCCAAATTCCACATAATCTCATCAAATATACTTTTGAAAATCATAGAAATGAAGCTCATGAAGTTCGAAATCGAACAAGGTAGATCGTTTCACAATATTGATAGAATTCAAACCGTTTAGGCTAGAAATAGAAGTAGCAGACAAAGGATCCATACAAATCCTCTTCTAATATAGAAGTAGCAGTTCGAGAAAACAATAGACAATGAAAACATAACAAACATAATAAATGTATTTCTATAGATTTCAAGATTGTTTAGAATCTTTAGATCCAATATTTTGCCATGTACTTTGCCATGAGCTTCCACAATTGTGGCTTCAAGTGGCTACCTTCTCAATTATGGTGAGACACGTCTCCTGGATTTGAACATTTGGGGCGGTAGATAATGATGATTCCCCTAGAATCATCATTATCTATATCTTTGGCCTTCCATTTCTGAGCTAAAGGTGTCAATACATTGATAGCATGGTTCACGTGCAATGACCTTGTAGTTTAGCAACATTGCAGTGCAATGACCTGTTCAAGTTCTAAAATCAAATATTTCCCAAGTTAATATCTCAACTGATGTTCCTTTTGCGAAAAGTAAAAAAATTTCTCAATTAAGTACAAGATCTCCCATGTACACTAACCTGAAAGGAAATCATTTATATTTGATGTTCTAAATACACTGTATGAACCTTAAGAATAAATTGCACCCAACATGTCGGTATTCATCATAGCATTCAGAACTCAGTTGAAATTACCCAATCAAGCATCACTCCTTTCTGGTTTGCTGCTTGACCAAAATCCAAAGCCTTTTGTTGAGTTATTTTTTTCATCAATCCTAAAATCAAGTATTTCCCAAGTCAATTTCTCAACTGATGTTCCTTCTGTGAAAACTAAAAAAAGTTCTCAATTAACAAGATCTTCCATATACACTAGATGAAATCAACTAAGAATGTACACAATTTCATAGATAAATATTATGGGGTAAAAGGAAAAGTTGTTTAATTACCACTATATTCAGGTGCTAGATATCCAAAAGTGTCAGCTAATCTAGTCTCTGCACATTTTTTTGTCAACAACATCTTCATGTTGCTCTTGATATGAATCTGTTCATTGCACCATTTCAATTGTAAAAGAGAATTGTTATTCAAATGCATCTATATGGTATTTATATTTGTATAACTCCAGGTTGTAGAGTTCCCATAAGGTTTATCAACAAAAGTAACCAGTTAAGAAAAACACCCAAGGGAAGTGGTTTCTTAAAATAAAGAATCAACTGAAAGTATCATAGGTTCTTTCAACTGAAATAAAAATTAAGTTCATACAAATGTTACGATCATAAACTTAAGGTAGTTGCTCGACAAGTAGAAGACAAGAATATTCAAAATTTAAATCAATGGATATGCAAATTTTGCAATCCAAGTTTGACTGCTCATCCCATTAGTATGGGTATATATGGTAATCATTATTTCATATAGGAATTCAATGGTTAGAGAGATGCATAGGTTTGGTATAATAAATGAGAAAAGAAAAGCATTCAATCTAAAAATTTCCAGTACAGATTCAAATCTACACAAATGACAAATATGGCCATGCATAAGCATCAGATTACCTGTGCAAAGGCCTAACAATATGCTCCTCGATGAGTCTGAAAGCGCTTCTTTGTGTGAAAATGGAACTCTTGTGGGACTGTTAGAGTAGGCACAACCTTGACTAGAGGAATATTTCTTGAGTTGCTTATCTGTGAAGCAGAGAACAAATCAATTGAAAGTTAACATCACAGCAACACATAAAACATAAGAACAAAATTCATTATCGACTTTCTAGTTGTCTAAACAATATATTTGTATCCAACCAAATTAAGAAAGCAACAAAATGAATTTATTCTTCAGTTGTTTAATATGCATAAATTAATGTTAGCATGATTAATAATTTCTATAAATATAAAGTACTATGTAGAGGGTCGTTGAGAGTGTGAAAATAATACAGAAACAACTAAACAAATAATTTCAACAGATAACTCAGATGAATACGGTAGACTGTAGTATCGTCATTTTTAAAATCCCATTTTCTTCTATTGACATCAAGTATCAAACAATCAACAATAGTGTTATAATCCTTTGTGAAAGCGTGCAATCATTGAATATATCAGAATTGCTAAATATACAATTACTAAGTTCCTCAATCTTTTAACAAAATGGTGCAACATCAACAATTATCGTTTAGAAAAATTGGATGCTTTTGATTATAGTTTCACACCATAAATTGGCCGATATAGAATCATATTGCTTTTGTATGCTAGATGAAAATTGATGCCACAGCTTGAAATCCATGATAGGTGCACTGAAAAATAAGATCATCGAATAATAATCTTTATCAATATCAGATGGAGAGGCATAAATAGCCATTATTTCTAACCGAATTTATTGAAACAATAACATCACAAATAGCCTATGCACATGAGCTAAAAAGCGTGCTCTGAGCGGGCTTTGGAGCGCACTTAAGTGTAATTATGAAGACTCCACTTTAGAACTAAGCGCAACCCAAGCTCGGATAAGGTCCTCTGTTGAAATGTACAAAATGGTACTCGGTATTCAGTCACATCGTACCTGATAGCCAATTATCTTGTGACAACAACGTTAAAAATTTGAATTTTACTTAAATTTCAATGTACGTATACACTGTACATAAATGAGTGGAGTCGAGTTTAATAAATGACCATGTGCGCAGGAGGAGAATTTTGGTCCATCTTGCGTCATCCAGACTGCGCTACAGCTGCGCTCAGTGTTTGTCCATGTGCGAAGCCTAAGAGAATCATCATACCCAGGATTTATGATTTTCATTCCATCATCGCCCTTCACACTAGTTATGAGCCATGATGAGAAAGACCATTTTGGTCCAATATTCATTAAAGATATGAAGCGAGGGGATGCTTATCTATGGATTAGATTATACTTCACCTGTGTATGGGGATTGAAGAATTAATATTAAATGGCGGATTTTCAATATCGATTATGTGATCTCTGAGGCATTAAATGCATGGCACAATTATTCAACAAGCAATCTATGTAGCTCCAACACAGAAGAGAGAAATATTGAATCGGTGGTTGAACTTATTTATCTCTTTTGACTTCTTTCCCGTTTATCCAAAACCTTATCCAACTACTATCTCATCCTTTTTCAACTTTTTATTATTATTAATTTTTTTTAATTTCATTTCATTTTTTATAATAAAGTAAGAAGGAAAAAAAATCCATGTGCAAACATTGATTGTTTATTTTCTGGTTGTATTTATTTTTTAATTTCATTCATTATTTTTATAATAAGGTAGGAAGGAAAAAAAATCCATGTGAAAACATTGATTGTTCTTTTTTGGTTTTATTTATTTATTTAAATTTCTTTTAGTGTTTGAACAAAATGTCAAATCCTATTAGAAATTTTTTCCTTTGGTATTATTCTCAATCCATTCCTATTTTTAAATTAATAGTTTAAATATGTTCAAAGATAACATATTTGAGGCCCTTTTCCCTCCATATCACATAAACCTCATCATAAAAATTGTTTACATGTTGATTTTTAAATATGGTTCATCCCCTAGTGGCTACATTGCAGGCCCATAAGTGATCATTATTTTTCTTCTCAGAACCATAACAAAAGAGAAGTGAAAGGGATCATGAATCGATAAATACTTCAAGCTTACTCCACAAACCAAAAGAGATAATTGGGAGATAGCAATGAGAAGACATGCATTATCTATGAAATTAACAATGGTTCAAATATATGAGGTTAAGTGTTCTACAGTTAAGTAAAACTTGCCATCCCTAATATAGAACAATAAATTATAAAAAGTCCTAAGAGAGTTGCTTTTTTTCACACTCGTTATCTTTATTCTCATGCTATTGAAAAAGTATTTTCGTGAAATGGTAATCACAAGAACACAGTGGTGTGATGTTATCAATTTTTAGTTGATGGGAATTACTTGGAGTGTCATGATTGGAATCCATTTAAAGTTTAGGAGAGTTATTTGAGATAAGCATTAACTAACTAATTGTAGTGAAATTAGGCATAATTTGATCACATAAGAATAAAATCTCTAGTGTTGCTATATATATATATAATTCATTCATTCATTCAGATGACACAGCCCTCTGGTGTAACCTGATTCAAAGAATGAAAAGTATGGAAACATTGGTATCTTTGAAGCCCAACACGCCACCAAGATTCCCATGACTTGAACTCATTACATTGTTTCTTTCCTGGAGTAAAAAGTTAGGCAAGACAGGTGATCTATTTAGTGCATATATTGTAAACACTTTTAAGAAGCCCTAAAGCAAAGTTATTTTTATGTTTCAAGGCAAAGTTGACCTTTTGTGAAGGAGAACAACTACTCTGTTTAAGTGTAAAAGGGCATGAGAATGAAGGAGTGACTCTTCCTTTCTACCAAGTGTGATATATGAAGCGTCTTTCATCTTTGCATAACAGTCAAAGGAAAATGACGGTGCAATTCACATTCCTTCTAATGTTGTAGTGCGTGATATTCTGATGAAGGTCAAGCCTTGATGTTCAATGTTACCAATGTCAATGGATAACCTTGTTAATGCCAATCTTTGGTACCATCCCTCTATTCCGCAAGTATTGTGTATTCAATTTTTAATGTGTAATTTGTTTATTTATTGAACTGTTAAATTTTCACACATTTTGTTTCCATATTTAGTTCATTATTTGTCCTTCCTTCTTTCTCCACCATATTTATTATCTTCATTTATCTTGTTCATTTGTTTAATAAGTCTTCTATTGTTTGTTATTATTTGCATTATAGATAAAAATCACCATCTTCCCACACAACCATACTTCTATATAAATACTTATTACTTCTCTTGCAATGGGTTATGATTTAATCTCAACCCAAATCCAACTATTATAAAATAGCTAGTGAAAGGACATCATTATTATTATTATTATTATTATTATTATTATTATTATTATTATCCAATGGTAATTTCATTAATAGAATTAATATTGGCATTAGCCTATTATGACAAGGAAACTAAAACATAACTACATAAAAGGTAGAGGCAAACATAATTTTATTTTCTCTAAATTTGTTCCACATAATTAATAAGGACTTACCAGATTGAGGTTATATATATATATATATATATATATATATATATATATATATATTAATTAAAAATATAAAACAATTTTTTTTCCAATTCCTATTTCTAACAAAGGAATTAGTAATGAACTGACTATATATATTTTTCCAATTATAACTATTTCCATTCACTATTTTAAATGTCCACTTTAATTTACATCTTGAGATTAATAATGATCCACTTAAAACTTAGATTATTTAACTTTTTTAATTATTGGGCCAAAGCCCACAGAGGAAGATGTGCAACTCCTTTAGTGCTCATCATAGAGCTAACAAGTTTCATTTTTAAAAAATAATAAAATATTATAAAACATAATAAAATAATGATAAAAAATAACATGTGCTCAAATTAGATTAAAATATTTACTGAGGCATAATAACAATACTACAAGAATTAGATAAATTAAAATGCTTCCTTAACATTTTGACTTTAAAAATGGGTTTGCACCTCGAGAGAATTGATCTCTCTAGATGCTTGGTAGATCCTTGTTTAAGATAGATCTATGTTGGTTACTTTCTAATAAAAAATTTAAAGTGTGGGTTTTAATTGAGCTAATAAACTATGTTGTTAGTTTTTATATGGATAGATTAAACCTATAATTGAGTGATTTTGTGTTTCACTATAGTCAAACTCCCCTCCCACCTTCGCCCCCAAACAACAATCCATTTCTTAGTTATAAAACCCAACTCCTCATTTTGTGTGGCTTTTGAAAAGAGTGTTTAGGAGTTTGGAGGTTACTTGTTTCGTTCATCTTTTGGATAAAAAAAACTAGAAACATGCTACTTTTGAAGGAAGGTTTTAACATCTACCCATCATTTTATACGATACCTATTCTAAGGCTATCATTAGTTAATCCCTATTTCTATTAATAGTTACCATATAACTATTGACTATATCCCTTATTATAGCAAGACATTACTATCCCCTATACCCTCGAAATCATTTTTTTATTATTATATGAAATGAACCAACTTATGAGTAATATCTTATCTAGTAGATAATATATTAGATATAGTATTATGTAAAGTGACAAAGATTATTTTTCTCAACAATATTGTTGTTTTAAAACCTTTTAGAAACCCTGAATTTAATTATTTCCTCAACAAATCCCATTGAACTTTCCATAAATTTTAATGTGAAGGAAGTATAAGAAAAAAGGGTAAACCCACTACTTCCATACCACATGCCATACTAAATTTCATTGGTATGTTTTTTCGTTCCTTTAATTTTTATTTATCTTTAACTGTTTTATTTTAGTATTGAAAAAGCTGTAGTAGAAGGATTATTCCGAGTGTCATTACCGGTATCAAAAGTAGCCCTCGTATAAGAAGCCCCAGCATAATTAGGAGTCTAATTAGATTATTAGATTGGCTATGGAAGTTGCATTAAAGGATGTCGCACTCAACCATAAAGCCTACATCCTCTTCATGGGTTATACATATTATTAGCATATTATAAGTTTAGCTAGGCCCTAGTACACAGGTCACAACAATGTGGTATGGCTCCGAGTTGATATACAAAGCCATTTGTCTTTGGCCTAACGTCTGTTGATCTAGGACCATTAGGTTCTGGGGGATTTACCATGGTTCATAAACCTGGGCTATTAGCTCTAGAATGGGCTCTGCTACGACTGGAACCTTCACATACAAAGCTTTAGTTTCCTACATGTTAATTAATCATTCTATTCATCCATAAAATTAAAAATATATTAAAATTAAAAACAACCATTAAAATATAGCATGTTAAAATATAGTGCATGTTTTGAGATTAAGGACATAGAACTTATTGCATTTTTTTTCCAGAAATTTCAAGCAAGAAGCTATATGCTTTATTAATCTATATTCTTTATTATTGATAAATATAAAAAGCATTTGACTTTGCCATGTTTGTTTCACTATGTCAATGTTCTTTAGTTACAATAAATTCCTTGTGATTTTTAGCTACTACCTATTATGGGTATAGGACAAAGAGGAAGCGGAAATGATTATGTATGGAAGCTTTTATAAAGATGTGTGAGAAGAAATCCCAACGATTCATATTTACTATACAAAGAGTGTTCATAAGATCGTGGAACATGCATATGATTATTTCATTTCAAAAATGATAATAAATAGTAACGATAAAGACAAAAATAATAAATTACAAGGGATGGACTGATTACAAAAGCCCTCTCCCTTAATAATGTGTAGAATCTTAATATGTATGCACCCTTTATTCAAAGGGCTCCCATCACCACTGGTAGTAGTGCCTGAGGTGACCTATTTGAGTGGCTTTCATCTCCTCCACCACTATTTAAGCCGCAAGCGAATCAGAACGGTCTTAACCATACTAGAAAAGGTGGATTTATATACTTTACTAAAGGGTGTGGAAAAAAAAGATCCCCGTAACTATGTATCTGCATTCAATAACAACGACATTATGCATATTACTGGGCATTATAGTTGACCATTAAATTGCAAGAAACCGTTCACTGAATAAGCCTTTGGTGGTGCAAGACGTTAAAGATCTCTGTGCAAATCGAGAGTTCGAAGAAGTTAATTCTTTGACCTATCAATTTGTTTAAATATAACATTAAATAGTTGAGAAATTTAGCTGTGTTGCAAGAATATGTTTTTGTCATAACTTAACCGTTGGAGCGTAAGATTTAGAAGAAAGTATTTACGTAAATTGCAAAGTGCCATATTTTTTATTTTGTGCCATCTGTTGTATATTATATACAAGAAGAAATTCCATTTTTACAACTGATCATTCGCCATTGGCTTCCTTTAATTTCATCATAATATTTCCATTAATTTCATGATGATTGTGGCAGCTATTATTCCTGTTCATAGAGATTGCAAATTGGTTTGACAGCCATATCCCACAAGCCTGCGGCTTCTCTTGAAGATCAATGAAAGCTATTGATCTGCCCCATAGCAGTGGATGCAAAGGAGCAGCAACAAATGGGACAGATATAACATGGCAGGGTTCGAGCTTTGGATTGTGTAATGGAGAGGCAAGAAGTGTGATACCAATGTTGGCAGGCATTGCATTGTTTCACCAAGAGATTAGGATTTCCATCTGATTGTTTTCCATGGCCACAATCTCGCACGTAACGTGGTTATAGAAGAACATGTAGACATACATATGCCTCCACGATTTGGTAAACATTTATCGCACGTAACGTGGTTATAGAAGAACATGTAGAAGTACATATGCCTCCACGATTTGGTAAACATTTATCTTATCGACTATAAAAAAATCGAAAAAGAGATACAAATATGAAGTAATTAATTGGCATTACCATAAATAGTTATTAGAATTTGCATGTATATCATTGTCGTTAACCATGGCTTGAGTTTTATTCCCCAAACTATTGGGGAAAAAATCAGCAGACAATTTGCTTGCAAATTTTGAATGTGCGTTAGAAGTAGGGTTTAATCTCAGCTTTCAAAGAACATATGCTTCTGGAGATTACAAAAGATACACAAAAAGTGGACTGATAATGCCATTATTCGAAAAATCAAAAGCATTTTAGATGAACCAGAGCGTTCAGGAGGTTTTCTTTTGTTTTTTTGTTCCCTTCTTTTGTGTAATCTGTGATATTTTAGGGTATTAAAATCCACAAGAATTTTCATTTGGCGGAAGCCGTGAGATTTTGTCGGATCATCTGGAGAGGGAATGAGTAAGACATTAATTCCATACACTTGTCTCTGTTAAGTGTATCAAAATTGGGAATCCATTGATAATAGGAATATAAAGGCCTTCATGGTCGGACAGAAGCAGCAAAAGCTCGTTGATGGTTGAATATACTGCAGGTGTACACAGATCAGTCCGGGTCCAAATAAAACCGTAGGACATACCGACAAAAAGAACAAGGAGAGGAAACAATGTGGGGCCAAAAAAACAGATGTAGACAGATGTTACAGAACTCGTGTCATGCTCGAGGAAAACTTCAGTCGCAGTGGCACGCTCGAGGCAAACTTTCTTCAGACACAGTGGCACGCTCCAGCCAAACTTTCTGGACACGCAATCTTCAGAAACTTTATTGCAAACCTTGTGTGAAACCTTACATGTGGCAGTTTGTTATTCGCCGAAGAGATGACCATGTGAATAGTGTTTTTTCAAAGAACTTCAGAGAATAACGTCTATCGACGTAAATATTACAGTGGCTATGATCGTAGTCAGATCTATAAAACATTCATTAAAATATTACAGTGGCTACGATCTTAGAGAATATTGTGATATGGTAGTGACTGGCTACGTTACTAGAAACATGACGATGCTCTATAGTTTTTATGGAAAGCACCATAGAAACGGGGACGGGACGAGATGGAAACCTTCATTTTTAACGGTCAATCTCATTTCTACACAACAACAAAAAAAACGATTTTCAAGAAACGTGTCCTTCCTTTGAGTGATTTTTGTAGAAACGATTTCCCATTTTATGGAAACATTAGAGAAAATTTCAAGTCAAAATGAGCCTCCTGAGGTAAATTAATAAAATAATAGTTAAAATAATAAAATAATATTTATTAATTTTGGAGGAAAAAAAAAGAAAAAACTACTTTTTTGTTCGTATTTTCGACATATCTCCCTATTTTTTTACACAAATTTCAATCCAGAGGGCTCGTTGTATGTGGAATTAAATTCCACAACGAGTACCCGCTCGGCATACTTTTGACGGGCCCTGCTACTCCAAAAACAAAAAATACCTGAAAAAAGGTGATGATGATGATACTTTTGACGGGCCCTGCTACCCCAAAAACAAGAAATACCCGAAAAAACGTGATGATGGTGACATCACCATCATCACGTTTTTTCAGGTATTTCTTGTTTTTGGGGTCACCATCATCACGTTTTTTCAAGTATTTCTTGTTTTTGGGGTAGCAGGGCCCGTCAAAAGTATGCCATTAACTGCTATGAGTGTTTTCCTAGTAGAAAGAGTTCTCAAATGAATAGAGAACGGAGCCCGTGAAGGCTGGCTGCCATTGATATACCAATCTGCACCTGAATTTCTCCACATTGCTTGCCATAAATTAGAGTTTGCCTGCACACAACAACAGAAACTATAATCCACTGCATGCGAATTAATACATTAAGACACCTCACAATTTAGGAACACAGGTGACAGGCTGATCTACATACTTGCTTTAGAGAGACTGCTCCAAGATCGCCATCTCCATCCTCATATTCAACAAGGAATGCGAACCAATAAGGATGGGAGCCTTCGTTAATTTGGAAGTGAATCTTTTGTCCAGAATACTCGCAAGGTGCTCTGTGGAACATAACAATAACAAGTGATTAATAAAATGATGCATTATACTAATGTATCTGATACATCCAGAAGATAAACTTTATATATATATATATATATATATATTAAGTGGAGGTCATTTGTAACTATTTTTATTACTTATAAGTGGATGGAGGTTGATCTCCACTGATCGTAGATTGCGTCAAATCTCAGACTTGAGCATCAAAATGTCTCACAGACATACTCTCACACAAGTGTATGTGTATTGTCCAGCACAGATTGATTTCATTGGTGGGGATGGTTGATGTATGAATAACCAGCAGTTTACTTTATATCTTTCCAATCTTCCCTTACTTTATAAACAGCGTTGCGCTGGAGTTGATTTCGCTGCTGGAGTTGTCAGACGATATTTATTATTTATTATCTTTTTACATGCTATTTATCCCTAATATTATAGGGAATTAACCTTGATTTGAAACAATATTTATTATTTATTATCTTTTTACATGCTATTTATCCCTAATATTATAGGGAATTAACCTTGATTTGAATCAGGATGAATGGAAAAGTTAAAACTAATTACTGGCAAGAAATCATTAGGGAAGACAACTCCAGCATTACGCATCTGCGAAGCTCTATTAGGATCAGATGCCATATGGCCAAAGGCAGTACCACTGAGATCAAAGTGTGTTTCTCTATTAGACTGTGGGCCACCAAGGCATTCGTCAGTAATCACCACAGTCACTGGCTTTGCTGAACACAAAAGATTGTCAGTGCATTTTACCTGCATATACAGACAAACAAATTTTAGAATCTAATCCCTGGCTAATGCAAATTTTGTTATTGTTTTCACCAAGGTCAAGATGGGGATATTCTATTATTCAATTTAATATACCTGATAGCAAGCTCCACAGCCGCCTCCTCCTGTGAACAGAGCTACACTCCCTGCTGCTACTTTTGATCGAAAAGGTTTCAGTTTCACTTGGCTGCCATATCCGCATGCACCACCTGTAATTACAAAGCAAAAAATAAATACCATTTTTTTTCAATCAAACGTCCATATATCTTGAATTTCCAAAGGACAACAGTCATATTACATATAAAAATAAGTTTAAAAAAATTACTATGTTTGCCCTTACCATCGTTTCCATCTCCATGTGGATTGCCATACCATGTACCAGTGGCTTTCTTCCACTTTGTCTTCTGTATTGCTAATTTGTGTTTTCCAATTACGACATCTGGAGCAACAGCAGCTTCAGAGCATAGCATTACACATGAAGTTCCAAACACAGCTACAAAATAAACTAAAGAAACTAGTCTCAACTTCCTCATTTTTTTAATCAAAGTAGTGGCATCAGCTTAAGCTAAAACTAGTTGAAAGAAATTGGTTCGTCAGAAATTGAAGAGTAACCCCATTTTAGAGCAGAAAAGAACTGTAATGCACGCACCTTCGATGCATGCAGGAGATCAAGTGTAACGCGCTGGTTGCTGCATGGTTTTCAAAGTGAGTGAGTGCATAAGTTTTTGGCCAGCTGCCATACGAAATACGACAATATGAAGACACCGGGACAGCACTGCTGCTGAAGAGCGGTCCACCCCTCTAAGGATTGGACGACAGGTGGAAGTGAGTTCAGCTGCATGCTGTATACGTAATAGGGTTGATGTCAGTTAATCTGCATGTTGTACGCGTAACCCACACCCGATTACCAACAACAATAACACAGAGCAAAATTACAGCTTAAAAGTATTTGGCTCATTTAATTCTACCTCAAACTTTTCATTTTTCAATGCCATTGCTTACGTTATCATGCCGCCGGGTCTTGGGGCACAGAGACCCAAGCTAACGTCACCTGCAAAGGACCAATAAAAATTAAGTTAAATCAATATTTAAATAATTCAAAAAATAAAAATCAATGAAACTATATTAAAAACATTTGAAAACTAAAAAAATTTAAACATGTATCTCGGATTAATGGACCTAACCGATTCATATATATTCCATGTCGGGAACATAATAAAATAAGATTGTTTATGACTTATCCATTACTTTTCAGAGACTTTATAAATCAATGGTGTATTAGAATGTTTGTGGCTTCGTATAAATATAAAATCTTGTCACGGAAATTTTAAAATAGAAATAATAAAACAATATATGCCTCATAAATTTAATGGAATCTGTTTTATAGTTTTTAAGTAAATTTGTTTTATAGTTTTTAATTTGTAAATTAATAAATTCTAATTTTATATAAATATATTTATTTATTAAATATTTAAAAATTAAATAATAACAGAGTATATTTAAGCTTATAAGAATGATGTGGATATAATAGAAAATGAATTTTATAGAAACATGGATTCAATGCTATTGCTACTCCGAGCTCTAGAAATGTCCACACACTCTTAATACAACTCCAATTTGGCATCGCTTTAGGCTCCTATCTCCTCTGTTTTGAGAAGACATTTGGTCTTTGGCTCCTTTATATTCCTTTTTGTCGATCTTATTAACTTTTTATAATATTGAAATTTCTTTAGACCTCCAACTTATTGGTTGAGAAGCATAAAAACATTTTTAGTGAATGAGCTTGTTTGCCTAGATTTTGATTAGGTTTAGTTGCATTTTGGACTTTTGTATAGGATTTACTAAAAGAGTTTTGATATATACCTATAATTATAAGAATATGTAGTTATTATTGTTATAATTATCTTTGATATATACCTATAATCATAAGAATATGTAGTTATTATTGTTATAAATATCTTAGTGGCACACTCAAGGGTGATCTAGAAGCTTTTCATCTTAAATTTTATTGTTTTTCTCTCTCCTCGTTTCTTATATGTGAAACTTGTAAACTCCATTTCTTGTACATTTCTTGTTTCGTTTATTTTTATGGTAACATAGCTGACTCGTGGCATTTTGCATGAAACAAAACCCCATTAAAATCTGCGAAAATAATAACATCGAATTTTACAATCTGGTAATAGACAAATGTTTTCTTAGTCTCCATTAATAACTCAACAATCTCCTCTTTTATTGGTGATGTGGTAGCATGATTAGACAAAGCATCAAAGCTCTAGCATATATTCCTTCTACCTTAATCTCACTTGGTGTGCATCCTTTAAATTTTTTTGATATGATCCTCTATCGTTGTCATGGAAACGATCACTGGTGTTGGTAAAACAATCTTCTTTCGTATATAATGCATCAGCTTACTAGAATCATGCCATCAAACACTAATTTTAATGGTCGAATTCTTTGATTCATAAATTTATCTTCTCCAAAATGTTTTGGCATTGAAATTCTATTAGCTCTCTTTTAGGTGAAATTCGCTGGTTAATATGTAACAAATCTTTCCTTTATGGACATGTGACGGTCTTCTTTACCTTAACGTCATTTCTCAAACCATTGAATATATCCGTATTATCCGTGCACTAAATAGAAAGAAGAAAATTATAAAATATGAAAAACATAAACAAAAGCATACATGTATATACAATTTATATTAGCATTTGCAAAGCCACAATTTATATTAGCATTTACAAAGCCACTTAATTTTAAAGATTATAATGTGTTATAAAATGACTTGATATTGATTAATATGTATTAGACACAATATATAACTTTGAAAGAAACAAATATACCAATGCACCCTATAAAAATTTAAATAATATGGAAAAGTTTTATTTATTTATTATTATTATATGTAATGTAATGTAAACTTTAGATAATATTAAATAAAAAATAAAAAATAAAATATTATTTACAGTAGCTTAAAAACAAAGAAAACATGAAATATATATATATATATATATATATATATATATATATATTAATTTTAATAAAAATTATGCAACTAATTATGAGGCCAAAAGATTCAATTGACACAAACAGTTGAAATTACCAAGTCAAAATCTCATATAAGGTTCAAACTAGGCAGCGAAATCAAACAACTTGAATGAATAACAACCAAAAACAACAAATGTACAAAAATATGAATGGTGGACCCTAGAATTTTGATAAAAAAATTTAGGAGAGTTGTTGGGGTGGAAACAAACTTCATGAATGATAAAAGCCTAAGTTTTAGGTAAACACTTCTAATTATGATAGTAAAATTGTTAAATTTCAAAGGTTTTGATAAAGCTCTAGCTAATATCCATTTGCAAATATTGACACATCTTGAATCCCTAAATGTACAACTTAACTATCCCGATCAAAATAATCTTTATAATTTTATATGGTCCAAGCTATTTCAATTTGGATTTTTGGGCAATCACCATATCTCAAGTTAAACATTGATGCTTGAACTCCTATAATTATTTATTATTACTCCACTATGAACTGATCTTTCCATACCTTTATTTTCTTTATGTAATGCTCTATATTTTGCAAGGCTTTAACTTTTATATCATCCCTAGAATTCAATTCTACTAGTTTTTCTTGAATTTGTTAAATATTTTCATGTCATAAGGCATTTTCTTTATGGTACATGATATGTTTTCTGCAACAATTTCATGTATTCAAATCCATCCTATGTGTTAGATGACCATCATAGGCCTCTTAGTGGTTGATTCGCAGGGGATCAATGTGCTTTCTAGCAGGATCGTTTATTTTAACATTTAATTCAAGTAGAGTCATTCCATGTGCGAGGTTGTCTAAGTGGCGTTTCAATGAAGCTTCCTTGAGTTGTAAACTAATTCAAGAAAACATATTTTATGAAGTTATGGAATTCTAGGCTTCTTTAGTAAGAGTATGCAATCAATAAATTACAAAATATTTGTGTTATATGTACTGTTACCTAGTAAATATTAGTGTACAAGTATTACTCTATTATGGGTTTCTCTAGTATGTTCAATTAAATTTATAGCCAATATTTAGGAATTACATTAATGTCTTGATAATGGGAAGTTACATAAGGTTTTGAGCAAGGTTACCAAATCTTCCACCCCATTGTGTAGGATTTGCCAGGATCCACCTTGGATCTGTAATGGAAATGGATCCCCTACAAAATGAAACATATCTTGGTCCCATGAAACAAATCCTATAAAAATCAAACAATTCCTAAAATTTTCAAACATATCCTAAAAATTTCAGTGCTTCTATGAACCAATGAATCCCCCCAAAAATTTGTTTTTTAATGAAAAAATTAAAAACCCCAAACACCTAATGGTTAGAAGCATAAACCCCATTCCTGCTCAAGGTCTGATATATCCTTATATCAAGTTCTTCTCTATATATTTTTTAAGAACTATTCTTGAAATGATATATCAATGTCTATTCTCAACGTTTTTATTTCATTTATCTTTATGGTCAAGTTCTGTTGCCAAGGGATTATCTATCATTATGTGCTATGTTGTCGCTTACTTCACCTTCATTGCTATGTAGGCCTTCCATAGCCTTCAAGAAAACCACTTTATTCCATGTTGATAGGGACATGTGGATATGGCTTACAAAAGCGTTGTTATGACTTGTTGTATGTTCATGCCGAAATGGTTTGAAATATTTAATAGTGAGGTCAAGGGATTGGAACCATGGTTTATCCCTTGAAACCGAAGAATTTTTCTAATACTTCAAATTTTCTCTTACAGCCTGACAAACTTGAAAGTTTAGATGTTGGATGCTTGAAATAGTTTCCTAACCCTTATGTAGATATTTTGTTGAAAGTGGATACTTTACCAATCAAATATAGATCCCTATCAGAGAGACCATTGGAGCCATGTGGGGATCAATATCTATATCCATTTTTCCCTCCATTTCATTTGAAAATTGCATGCGCTTAGGATGAATGTTCATTGATTTGTAACAGTGACTGAATTAATTTGTTCCATGCCCGATAATTTTGAATATGATCTCTAGATGATATTTTGTAAATCTCAAACACATGAAACAATTTTAATTATAGTAAGATTTGAATTTTGAGAACAACTTTATGTTAAATTGTTTATGAATGTAGAAATCCATGGAAAAAATATGTCCTTTTATGCTCCTATTAATTACACTATGGATTTCAATAAGAAGGATGATAAATTTGTGAAAAATAGTTTCTTATACTTCAATCAGCCAATACTAGATTAGGAAGTTGTACTATTGTGATTTGTGATGTTGGATTGTTTTTCAACACTGATTTAATTATTGATAAAGGTTAGTGTTTTTCTTAGTTTATTTGAATGGAATATAGACGAATTTTCAATTTGAGTTCATCTAAGTTATAACCTTTAGGTTCTTTTACAAGGGTTCAAACAAGTTTTCAGAATGGGTTCATCTCTAGGATTTGTTTCATCTTATTGGATTTCAAATTCTTATAGCATTTCCATATCTATGTGCATGATTTTCATAATTTGCTTGCTCATATCTTATAAACTTATACAATATATTGATTATTTTTACCATTATAGAGGACTCTGTAAATTCGGTTCCCAAATTCTTAAAGGGTGCTAGCTCAATGGAAGAGTCCATGCCTTACAAGTAGGATGTTGGTGGTTTGATTCCTCCGTGCCCTAATGATATTGCAATATAGGTTAAAAATGACTAAATTAGTGACAAAAAATTAGAGATAAGTGACCAAAATTTGCGTATAAAATGATTAAAAATGACTAAAATAGTGACAAAAAAATGAGAGATAAGTGACAAAAAAATGACCAAAATTCACATATAAACGACTAAATGGAAGTTTTGGTGGCTAATTTTTGGTCTTTTTATCACATGACAAGAAATGTGGTTATATTTAGTTTAGTTATTTATATATTTCCTTGTGGTCATTAATTTGGTTGTATATTTGGTCATTAACTGTGGCAATTAATCACCAAATATATGACCAAATTAATGACCAAAAGACAATCCATAAATGACCAAACTAAATATGACCACATTTTTGGTCACATGATAAGAGACTGGAAATTAGCCACCAGTGATTGCCAAATCAAACGTGGTCATTTATATGTGGATTTTGGTCATATTTTTTGTCACTTATATCTCATTTGGTACTAGTGGTGGGTAGGTCTTGGTTATGAATCATGGATTTCACAACTTCTATGATAGTTCTATTATTTCTCTTTGCTACTCCATCTCATTGAGTATTATAGGGTTTGGTGAGCTCCTTCTTATTCTCAGCTTATTTATAGGAATCCTTGAAATCATTTGAAGTGAATTCTCCTCCATTGTCGTATCTCAAGGTCTTGATCTTCTTTTCAGATAATTTTTCTACAAGTTCCTTGAATTCTTCGAATATTTTATATACATCATCTTTTCCTTTCAAGAAGTAAATCCAAGTCTTACAAGAATAGACATCTATAAAGGAGACATAATAAACATACCCTCTTAATGAAGTGGTTGACATTGGAACACATACATCTGAATGAACAATGTCCAAGATCCCTTTTTCTTTACTATTGCTACTTGGAAATGGATTCTTGGTGTTCTTCCCTTGAGCACATCCTTTGAAAACTCCTTCATGATTGATTTGAATATCTGGTAATCCCATGACAACCTTGCTCAAAATTGGTAGAGTTTTGTAGTTTACATGAGCATAGTTCACATGGATTGATGGTGCTTGTTGTTAGAGATGAGTTTGTTTGTCCTTTTAGCTTTTAAAGTCCCCCTTATTCTTCACCAATCACAACTACATCATCTATTCTCTTTCCCTTTTGCCACATCGGGACTTCTCCATCTACAAAAGAAACTCTTAAACCTTTGTTATCTAGGGTTGAGATATAAATTAGATTCTTTTTTAATCCCAGGACATATAAGACCTCCATTTTCATAGACTTTCCTAAGTCCAACTTGTAAAAGGATTCTCCCATTACTTTGATGGGATATTGATAGTCATGTCCAAGATTTACTTTGTAAGGAGTGTCTTTCTGAACAAGACATTGAAAAGAGTCCTTATATCTTGTCATATGGCTGGAGACTCCATTGTCTATGATTCAAGTGTCACTTCCATGTGAGATTAATCCTGTAAGATCTAATATCAAAACTTATTCTTAAGTAGAGTCTTAATATTCATTGTTCTTTTCTTAAACTAGGTCATCATCTTCAACTACATGACCATGGAACCTCTTCTTGAGTTGATCTTCTTTGAGTGGACAATTTCTTGCAATGTGTCCCATCTTATGACATGTGAAACATTCAAAGGATGAGAAGTCTCTTTTGGTGCTTGAGTTCCTTTGAAACTTTTGATTTCTTCTAGTGGATTGATCATGAAGATTTCTCTTGTTTGATCCTTTCATTGCATGAGATGCCAAGGCTTGATCTTCATCATCATTTAGATTTTTTTCTATTTTAGATATCCTTCCTTCTTTCTACACACATTCTTCCCAAATTTTGTTGAACTTGGTGATATTTCTTCTAGCACATATACCTTTGATGAAGGATTCCCAATCCCTTGGGAGACCATTCAATGTGGTCATCACAACTTCTGATTCTTCTACCATGTCACCAATAGCCTCCAATTGTTCTTTGATCTGGGATACTCTTGTGAAGTATGAATGCATAGTTTCCACCTTTTATATCTTCACTCCCTTGAGTTGATTTCTCAAGGTCATTCTTTTGTTGATGTTCTATCCTTAAAGTAGGTTGGTTAGTGCATCGAACATTTCTTTTGGAGTATTCTTTGATGATACTTGAGGAATCAAATGGTTCTTGATGGAATCAGTTGTGATCCCTTTGGATTTGATCATGTCCTTATTGTGCTTGGCCTTTGCTTCATCTCCATATAATTACTTGACCTTTTCTTTGATGTATCCTTCTAAATAATGTTCTTCAAGGATGAGCATGATTCTATATTTCCATGGTTTGAAATTATCTTCTCCTTTAATATTTTCATCAAGCCTGGTTTTGTTTGTCATAATGAATGAGAACCTCAAATGGAAATAAGGAGATAGTAGTTACCAGTTTAATGACTGCTTCTGGAACCTTCCTCGAGATGACCTAGGGTTTGATAGGAAACCCTAATTTTTTAGTTGTGGTCACTTGCAATGACGACTTGGGGAAGATATGTGCCTTCCCAAGGTGAGATATATGGTATCTTGCTTTTCCTGAATCCGTGGATGCAACCTTGAACAATTTGATGCCCTAGTTCCACCTGTCAGTAGTGACAGGTCAAAAATTGAAAATCTTTAGAATTGAATTTTTCCACCACAAAAAGATGTGCCCTCCTAGGGAAAGTTGATCTATCCTTATTTTTCAACTGATCTAACGAGGGAGTTTTTTGGAATATCAAACCCTAGCTTCTTGTACTATGAGAAAAATTGTTGCACAATGTCTTCTTTCAGGTTGGATTTGATACCATGTTATATTTTTAAAATTTGTATTCCCAATAACACGAAAATAACTAAAAGAACGACAAACAAAAAAATAAAAAGAAGACACAAACATTTATCCTGGGAAACCCTCGTGGGGAGTAAAAGCCATCAAAACTTCCTTAATATATAATCCAACCAAGTATAGTGCAATACCACAAGACTAAGATAGATTGCTTCTTTTCCTCTAGATGGACTCCTCTTCATCTCTCTAGAAAACTTGCCTGAGTTGTGAGTGTGTCCAAATGAGGAGGGTGCCTCATCTATTTATACACATCATCTAGGAAGTCTAATAACCCAACAATGTTGACTTGACTTAAGAGACAAAAAATACATTTTAATAATTATTTTGTGGGTACTGTTGACTTGACTTACAATAGAGGTTTTACCTCAAGACTTTACATGACCAATTATATCAATGAAATCCCTAATCATGGGGACAAGATTTCCAGAAGGGAGGGACAAAAATAGTATAATAATATGTATAATATAATATCTTCTGCAGTTACATTATTTCAATAGCATCGACTGATCCTTCTATGTGAGTATCATTCTACGTGGCCCCTTCTATGTATATTAAGAAATATAGTGTAGGTAGTTTTTCCCTTGTACATATACTCATTAATAAAGGAAAGGTTGACTATCTCTTTCATGTATATTGAGTGATAAAGTAAAGGTTGGTCATCCATTCTACATATACCCAGTGATACAGGAAATGTCAGCCGTCCCTTCTACATATACACAATGATATAGGAAATGTCGATAGTCCCAATTACAATAATGAGATTTTTTATTAAAAGAAGTATCTTCACAGCATCTTCACAGGTGTTTCTAACAAGCAATTAGAATGAAATGAATTTTGATGATGAATCCCAAGGGTTTTTTTACTCTAGATTTTTCATAATATATTGACGAGATCTCTATCATGGAGGATGTGTTGGTCGTCCCTTCTTCATGTGCCTAGTGATATAGGAAATTTTGGTCGACCCTTTTACATATAGAAAGCGGTATAGGAAAGGTCATTTGTCCCTTCTACAGATGCATAGTGATACATGAAACGCTAGTCGTCCCTTCTACATATACTTGGTAATATAGGAAAGGTCGGTCGTCCCTTCTACATATACTGGTGATATAGGAAATATTGATCGTCCCTTCTATGTGTAATCTTATAATTTAGATTAAATTTGATACAAATTAGAATTTAATTTTCTTTATTTTCATTAATGGGTTCCATTAATTTTGTGCAATCAAATCTCCACCCTCCGCAAAATGTTCACTTTTTGTTACATCCATTGCATATTATCTTGCGTGAATGACTAGATCTTGCATGAACCAACTTGCTCAGTCAATTGAGACTGTTTATGACATGAACCTCAAATTAAACCTTGGGTAATTTTCTTTTGCATGAATGGATCAAATTAAAAGTTGCAAGGTGCATGATTATATCTGAGTCATCTATGACATACCCCTTACCATAAATTATGTCCATCTTCATTCTAAGTGGACAATTGTTTTAGATGATTTCACCACACTTGGAAGATCATGCTTTTATGGTCTTCCCTGTCCCTATGCAGACTCTTTCGACCCCCTTTTCTCAAAAGAAAATTTTATGTTCCAAGAAACACCTTAACAATCCCTATTTATTTGTATATGTGGGTTACAAGCTTACATCTCGCGTGTACATGTAGCTTGTCCCACTATGACCCACGTACATCGAGAAATATTCCCAAGAATAAAATATTTTGGAGTTTTACTCATTGAGACACGAATAAATTGACCCTTGGCCTTCCATATGCTTAGAAACGCTTCGAATCGACCCTTCACCAGAGGAGGAGAATTAAAGAGAGAAAGGAAGCTATAGTTCATTTGTGCCTCATTCATACATGCTTGAGTCTGCATCTCTTTTTCTTTGTCAGCACCCATTGATGCTCTTCCCAATATTTTCTTTGCATTGTGAGATTTCCATTGAGATGGAGGATTGAAGCTATGGTGGAGGCCCAAGTGGACAACTCGGTTTCTCCGTTTCGACGAGGTGCTGACAGAGGTTGTCACTTTTATCTATGTTTATAATCAATAGAAATATCCATTATCATCCATTGTATGTATTTAACTATGTATGATATTTATCCATGGATGATGTAGTTACATTGATTTATACATATTGGTTTCACATATTCTAGAGTAGGCATAACATTTTAACATATATCATGCTTTCCTTGTTTGTTGTTGTTGAGGATGAAGTGTAGGTACAAAAACATGGTTGAAAATCTCAACTATAACCTTCTATAATAAGGTACGCCTTCCATCCCTTAGTGTTAGTTATTTTTTTCTCTATTGCATATGGAAATGGGTTTATTTCTTGTGTCATTTAGTCTGTTGTGGTCCACCCCAAGCCATAGGAAATATTCTTTGTAACAGTAAGTAATTTTGGTAGATCTGGTATGGGAAGGAGGAAGGAATTTGGTTGATATGTTTTCTCCCTTGCTTAGTGAGCTAAGGAATTTGAAAGAATTGAACCTTAGGCATTGCAAGGAGTTGAATGATTTTCTCGATTCCGTTGGACAGTTGACTCAAGTGGCTAGGTTGGAAATCCATAGTTGTAATAATCTAGTGGAGGTTAGAAGATTTCCAAATACACTCATAACATTGAAATTGAATTGGTATTCTAATTTGAGGGAAGTAGAAGGTCTCTATGGTCTTGCAAAACTTCAAATGTTGGATATCAGCGGATGCAAAAAAGTGGAGATGATAAGTATTGAAACATTGGAATCATTAGAGGAGTTGCATGCTTCTCAATGTGTGAAGCTAAAGAGCATATGCTGTTTGGAACAACTTATAATGCTTCGATTCTTAAGCGTTTATGGGTGTTATGAGTTAAAAGAAATGCAAGGTATTGAACACATGAAGTCATTGGAGATTCTCCATGCCTCTAGATGTCCCAAACTGTGGTGGGATGAGAGCGTATTACAACAATTACGCCAACGATGGAAGGAGGTGGAGAAAAAGCTGCCAAAATCCAAAATGGGGTGATTTGAAAACCCCATATCATATGAAAAGGAAGGAAGGAATTGCTCATCATCTGAAAAGGAACAAAAGAAACAGCAACGCAGAAGAATGCAAATAGCATCTACTGGATACAGTCTGCACATGTGGTGATTCGGTATCCATAGCAGCTGAAAGCGTCCAACTCATGTTGTCATTTCAAAGCCACATTGATATCGTTCAAAGGGAAGCCGATTGAATTGTTCAAGGCCCAGACAAACATCTATTGATCTTTCGTTTGCACAGTTCACATACTTTCTTTAGGTTTTTTCTTCTAAATATTGTTGGTAGGATTTGTGTATGCTGTTGGAGTTGAATCCTTGGTCATTTGTTATATAAAATAATAAAGGAAATGCGTAAATTCATTATTTACTGTGTATATATCCGTAAAACTCTGTATCTTTGAGGGGAGATAATGGTGCAGTGTTTGCTAAGGGGGATCTGTGTTTTTTTTTTAAATGATGTGAAGAAAAAATGATCAAACAAAAATCTACCTGCAAAGAAAAAGTTCTTTTCTAGGATCCATAGGATAAATACACTTAGAGACAACCGCTTGAACGCCATTCCTCGCATTTCTGAGGTGAAATGTCCAAAAAGAAAGGTTCAACATGCTACACTGGTTGACCTCAACATTCAACACACTAAATCCTCTTTTCAAAACTAATCAAAAAAATGTCGATGCCTAAAACCTTTACAATTTCTTCCCCTTCCTCTTCCATCACCTAAAGATCGTTACATTTCAGCGTCATCGAGCGTCTTGCACTGAAAGCTAAACTGCATTATATCTACTTCAAAATCAAAAGTGTTCTGAGTGCCAAAATACTGGCCATGCAAGGTCAAGCATCAAAGCACTCATTACAGAAAGTTGAACAAAGGTTCCAGAAGCATGGTAAAGAGGGGATAGACTGAATAATAAATCTAGAAACCATGTATGCATAGTGGAGCCTTGGTCCATGTACCCATTGTCTATACCTTCTGATGTTACATATATATTGTGTGGAGGCAATTTTCTGTCTGTTCAGCCCATGTCCATATGTTGTTGGAAAGCACACATGCTTCCATGCTTGTCAACTTCCATTGGTCTGGACGAGCGTAGATCCAAATCCTAGGCTCTATCAAGCGTTGAGATGGATACCCATTGATTTGATTCAAACCAAAAGACACATATTTTTATTTAAGGTCCACATATAATATTTTTATTATTAATATTTAATATTATTTATGGCCGACATATAATATTTTTATTATTAATATTTAATATTATTTATGGCCGACATATAATATTTTTTATTTTTTTTATTTTGTTAGGAACGAGCATTGCATCATTTCCCTACACATGGTTTTAAAACCATATGAAAGGCCCTCCTACAACCATGGGTTGTTTAGGAGGCCTTGCACATGGTCTTAAAACCATTTGCAAGGCCCTCCTAAGCCATCTACAATAAAACCATGGGTTGTTTAGGAGGCTTTGCACATGGTTTAAAAACCATGTACAATAAAACCATAGGTTGTTTAGAATGTCGTGCACATGGTTTTAAAAACCGTGTGCAAATCTTCCTAAACCATGTACAATAAAACCATGGGTTGTTTAGAATGTCTTGCACATGGTTTTAAAACCATGTGCAAGGCCAACATTTTTTTGTGGATAATTCAATTTTGTGTTTTTTTCTTCACCCACATTTTTTTTAACGGATAATTAAATTTTTACTTTTTTATTGTTTTGTTAGGTAGGAAGATTATAACATCTCCCCCATATTAGATTGTTTTATTTTTTCCTATTAGAAAATTTATCTCCCATAATATTCACTATCACTATTATTTTTTGCGGACATGTTACAAATTTTACTAACATTACATCATGCTACAAGATCTCCCCCATACTGGGCTGTAGAGCGCCTCTCGACGCAAAAATCCCCATATTTAAAAATTTTATTTTCGAAAAACTAACCTGCAACAATCCATACGTATGACAAACCCATAATACAGTGTGCTTATAGGTCCAAATGGGAAATATTTTAAGGATATGGACGATCAGACGAGGCCTACTAAATGTGTCGTGGTTTTCCTTGACAGGATTCAAAACCGGGACCGAGAACCCCATGAAACACCTAGACGTCGGATTCCTTCATAACAGTTGTATTCGTGGTGGGCCATGTGAATGATCCCTTCATAGCATTAAATATTAATATTGGCATCCAATTATTCCATAGAGTCGTTTATGTCTTGTCTCGGTCCGATGAGACAAATTAATGCGCTGACTCATTACATTACTTTGGTGTTACACAACAATTGTTACAACAACCCAATGATATGTAAATATATATATAACATTTATGTCATGTCATCCATGAGGTGTAGCTCATTTGGTCTCTGCGGGGTTTAGTCCTCATGAGGTCTTATGTTCAAACCTCATGGTTAGAGGTAGCAATGACTAGCGGTGGCTGGCCGTACTCCTGTTGTTACCACCCGGTGCAGTTCACTAGGCGGCATGGAGAGGTTCTCATGGTTGGAATATATATATATATATAACATTTATGTTATTGTTGAATAACTTTTATGTTAAGGTTTAGAAGAAGGATATTTGTTCCATCAAGCTTCTGTCAAATTCACCCAAGTGAATGTATCAGCAATGAATACTTGTGATTTTAACAATGATTGGTCGCCAAATTCTAGAAAAAAAAGTCTAGAAAATTCAAAACGTCCAACGGATTAACTTACCCCTTGTAAATTAGTCCAAATTGTTGTTTATTATCGAGTTTATTGATAATGATTGAAATATTTTATCTAATTTGTCAATGAAAGTAAGGGATTGTTGTCCTTTTATCATTGGTGTTGTTTGGTAATATGGAAAGTCAAAGTTTTCACTAACTTGAATTTTTTATCAAAGTTTTAACTATCTTATTCCATTCAAAAATTGGGAAATCTTCTAGCACTTCATTATACCATGTATATAACTTAGATTATTGTGAAACTCTATTAATGCATAAATTTATATTAGGTTTTGATCATCACAATGAATAAGATCATTTTACTTCAAATTAGCTTAATGTTTGTTATTGCATGTACTAAGGTTTAATTTTCTCCAAAAACATGTTATCCACTTGTTATGGTGTTTGTGATAGTACATGTGCTCGCCAAAAGTGATTCAAGAAAGCTTTGGGAAACCTTGGCCAAACAAATACCCTCACTTGAGCTTCTTAGTGGAAGGAGTTTGAATAGTTGAATGTTTTAAGTTAGCTTCACTTCATTGATTATATATTCATATTAGAAAGATATACATAAAAACTGAAAATAACTAGCATACCCCCAAAACGAGGGAAATGAAACACCGAAGAAAACTTTAATATGTTGCAAAATGAGAGAAAGTTGTGTGTATGTACATAATATAATTTTATGTGTTGAAATCAAGTCTAACTAATTTATGTAGTCATAGTAGGATGAAATTGAAAGGAAAACTCTATTGCAAGTACCAATAAGCAATAAATAGAAACCCATCATAAAGGATGGCAAGTAAAAGGAAATGTACATTAATTTGTCATACGAGAAAGTATACATATGTGGCTAAATAAATAAAATGATAGGTAGTGATCAAGTTTGACTCTAATTATATTGGAAATCAACATTGGTATTTTCATTTGGTAGGGGGAGTGTAGGGATTGAAGGTTTCAATTTAAGTGCAAAAGGGACAAAAAATGAAGAGTGTGTCTTCCTTTTTTCTAAGTGAGACATATGAAGTCTCTTTCATCTTTGCATAGCATTCAAAGGAGAACGATGATGCAATTCAAATTTCTTCTAATGTTGTAGTGCATGGCATTGTTGTGAAGGTCAAACATTGTTGTTCATTGTTACCAATGTCAATGGTTGACATTGTTAATGCCAATCCTTGGGATTTATGGGTAGTCAATTCCCATGGCATCTTGAGAGGGATTTGTTTCTTGTTACTTCAATTTATGGGTGGAATTGATATGTGCTTAGGTTGATATTGGTCCCATGGAGGCCCAATGTAATTATCAAGTGTCACGAAAACATAGGGTGGTAACTTAGGAGGGATAGATCCAAGTGTGTATATAATTTGCATGACCATTCTAAGTGCACCATTTACTAATCTTGATTGGATCCATAATTTGCAAGATAAGATTACTTGCCTCCCTACACATAGAAGTATTTAGATAGTTATTTTTCTTTGCAAGCCTAGCTAAATTCAGATAGTTACGAGAGTGCAGGGACAAATTCAAGTATTTCATCGTATGGATATTTTCCAAGTGTTCTGCTCGATATAGCTAAACTACGACAAAGATGCAAATTGAGATATTTAAGCTGAATTAAAATTTCTCAAAGGAATTTGTAAGATGCTCCAAATTTGTGGCACTAAACAGATCAATGTGTTCGAGGTTACTTAAATTCCCAAAGGAATATTGTAGTGACTTAATTTTGGAGGCATCCCTCAATTCAAGATATTTAATCCGAACTAAGTTACCGAAGGATTTTTTAAGGATCTCCAAATTATAGGACTTTGGAAGTTTGATGTGTTCGAGGTTCCTTAAATTTTGAAGGCATTTGGCAATGACTTTATTTTGGAAGCGTGTAATAAATCCAAGCTCTTCAACGACAACAGATCACAAAACTATTTTGGCAATGTCTCAATCTTCTCCACTGATGAGACGCAAATCCGTTCAAGGTGCTTCACCTTCCCTATGGACTTTGGAATCTTTGAAAGGGGAGCAGTAATGTTCAAATCCCGCAACTGCAAAGGAGGTTGCAAAATATTCACACGTGTTTCAATGTATATAAGAAATATACCAATACTGAATAAACACAATAATATTAAATCTGATTAATTTCTATTTATTTGTGATTTTCCATGCCACAATGTTTTCAATTCCGTTGCATCCACATTTAAAACTCTTATATTTTCCACTGGAATCCATAAAGATAGGGAAAAGTAGGGACACTTGAACCAACAGGATGTGTAGATGGTCAAACCCTACAATAAACCAAAATGAAGAAATCTAAATATATTAAATGTTGTTTTTTAATGTAAAAATAAACTCAAATAAACTATAACAATCAAAGTTATTTCATATCACTATTTCTCATCTTATAATTTTAATATCTATGAACGGACACTTTTCAAATACAGTGAGAGCGGCACACACAAACCCCAATCACGACATTTGCTTTGTCCATAAAAACTAATTTAAAGCATCCCTATATATGTGGAGGTAGCGTTCGGTTGAAATGTAATATCAGACCTAAAAATATTAAATAAAAAAAGACATTAAAACATAGAGATCAAATCACATTTAACAAAAACTTTTTTTCATTGCATCATCTTTTTAAAAAAAACACAAAGCCCCCTTAGTAAACACTCTGTCATAAGCTCCTCTCAAAGATATAGACTGTCACGAAAAACAAATCCCTCTCAAGATGGCATGGGCATTGACTATCCGTAAATTCCAAGGATTGGCATTAACAATGTCAACCATTGGCATTGGTAACAACGAACAACAATGTTTGACCTTCACAGCAATGCCATGCACTACAACATTAGAAGGAATGTGAATCGCATCATCATTCTCCTTCGAATGCTATGCAAAGATGAAAGAAGCTTCATATGTCTCACTTCGAAAATAGGAAGTTGCACTCCATTTTTTGTCCCTTTCGCACTTAAAATTGCAACCTTCGATCCCTACACTCCCCCTACCAAATGAAAATACCAATGTTTATTTCCATTATAATTAGAGTCAAATTTGATCACTACCTAGCCTTTTATTGTTTTAATCACATATGTATACTTTCTCGTATGACAAATTAATGTACACTTCATTTTACTTGCCATCCATTGCATAGGTTTCTATATATTGCTTATTGGTACTTGCAACTAAGTTTTCTTTCAATTCCATCAACTTCTATGACTACATAAATTAGTTAGACTTGCTTTCAATAGATAAAATTATATTATGCACATACACACAACTTTCTCTCATTTTACAACATATTAAAGTTTTCTTCAATATGCATTTTCTGTGTTGTCTATCCTCAATATGGCAATACGTTTTCTATATTGCCAACTCCGAGTACACCGTGATAGGTGGAACTTATGGAAGCATAGTAAAGCGAAACTTGAAACAGCACGACAGCATGAAACTGCACAGCAATTTCTTGATTGGGCAGCATTCATTTGTGCACCACAAGAGACGTATGAAATGGTAGAAATTTTATTCTGCATTAACAAACACTTTATGCTTTACAATTTTATTTATACAAAATTCGATAAAAGCAGACTTGGAATCATGGTTTGACGTGAATTTATACATTTTAGTTGGTTTTATACGATGTAAAACACTAATAAATTCGAATGGTGTTTGTTTCTCGCACGTTCCATGTTTATTAAAAAAATTCACGCACTATGTGCAGAAATGGAATTTTGATGATAAAAATTTTCGTTATAATGAAAAATAGTTATTAACCCATCGTCCCACCATAATATTTTTTTTAAAATGTTCCTAAATAACGTTTAAGATATGACATTAATTCAAAATTGTACAAAAACATGTGTAGGGAGTCCTTTATGGTCGGTGTTCATTCTTATCTCTTTCATGTGAATTACACTTAATAGCTAAATGATATTTATAATAATCCAAAATAAATAGATCCTTACATGATATTTATAATATTCCAAAATAAAAAGTAGCATATCCCTTTTCTTGATTGGAGAGGAAGGATCACATGGTTTTTGACATCAAAAGTATGTAACAAATTCATATGTACAATTCATATGTACACCTAACCTTTTGTTTCTTTTATAACTATTTACTATTCTTATATATTCGCAACAATTTCTTGGTTGGGTAGAACCAAATGTGTACCACTAAGAGATTATATTGTACACATTGTGTTTTACATATATATATATATACAACTTCGAAACATAAGATTGACATGGATGTGTTGATTTTAGAGAATATAATTTGAATCTGACATGTTTTAAAAGAAATATCTGACTCACTATGTAAACCAATAAAGCCATAGTACATTTACTATTTATTAAAAACATGGAACGGAGTCCTGTTGTTCAATCTCTTATTTTTTTTAATTACTCTAAAATAGATAAATGGGCCCTACTATCAATATGTCCACACATTTACCGTGGATAGATATTTATAATGATCCAAAATCTAAATTGAGTTGAGGAGGAACATATAATTTGTGATGTCAAAATTATGAAGCGGGTAAAGTGTTATGTCATTAAATTATAATATTTTTAGTGACTTTTATAGTAATGTAAATTTTTATTTTTAATTTAAATAATATGGATTTTTTTTTAAGAATGTTTGTAGTTTCATTTTTCAAAAAACTTTATGGGGTTCAAGAAAAAAATTGCATTTAAAAAAGTTGAGTTTGTCTAATAATTTTGCTTTTAATATAATATGAAAATGATTTTTTGGGCCATATCTCATTAGTATAGTCGGTTTTGATGGGCCTTGTTTTGTATGGCGACTTGAGTTCAAACTCTCTAAGGCAGCTAAGAGGAGACATTTAAGAAATCCAACTAAATATCCAAAAAAATATTCACCATTTTTTTTTAATATGATTCCCCCAAACTCCATAGGATTAAATATTTTTACTCTAAAAACCACCAAAATTGTCCAAAAATTATATAAAATCCTTAGAAAATTGAATATTGTTTTTAAAATACCGCCAAACATTTTATTGTTGGTAATTCAATAATTAGTAAGATTCGCTTACACTTTAAAAAAATTATGGATCCTTAAAATTTTCTATGAAATCCACCCATGCCAAGGGTTGGTGTGGCCTAGGCCAAGTGCTATGCTCAGGTGCTTTTGATGGATTAGATGCCCCTAAAACATGATTTGTTAGATCGTGGGTTAGTCTCACAAATCATGAACAAACTAGCAAACAAAAAAACTTTTATAACTATCCATCTTTAATATAATATGGAATTATGTGTGTAACATTTTTTACTATGTAGTCTTTATTGTAATTTTGTGTTATATTATTAAGTTGGAATAATTGTTAAAAACTAAATACAGTAACGTTGTTACATAATTGTATTTGTAGGCATAATAATGTAAATGTGATGTTTAATGAGCCCATATAACATATGTTGATGGATTACATGTGGCAATTGGGTAGGCATGTAAATAATGGTTTACCCTTAAAATGGGGTTTCAAATTTGCCAACTAAAAGCCACCAAATTATATTTAACTTGATCATAGTGTTAATTATGTTAATTAAGGTAGTTGAACTCTTTAATTTGTATTTAATTTAGTGGAATGTTGTTCCCAATTGTTCTATTTCTCTTATTGACTCAATTCCTTGTTTTTGAATGGGATCTAATATGTGTTTCCCATGGATGCCTAAATCCCATTCACCCCTCCTTGTTTTTTGGTAATTTATTTCATACATATTCTCCCAACTATTCGCTTCAACACGCCTTTGCTTGTCATATATTGCAAAACTAGTGTTTGCTTCTCATCCTACTTTGCCCATCAATTGTAATGTTTCCACCCCTCGTTTATTTGATGTTTCTTGTGGTTTCTTCTATATTAGCCACAAAAGGTGGGCACAACTTGTCCCTCTCTACCAATATATTATTTCTTGAGTTATGATCTTTTTCGTTGGTCATGGTCAATCGTTTCAAGCCATTGTTGTTCATAAACCATGGAGACTATGGAGAAATAAATAGAATTCCATGGATTATATACTCTCTGATAGCCAACAACTAGATGAGAAAAAAGTAATTGGAGACAATCATCTCTATATTGTTATGCTTCCAACATCTTCATCCTTTTTATTCGTTATGTGGTTCTAACTGCAAGCAGGAAGGTGCAAAGAAGGGGGGGAATGTTATTTGTGGAGTGGTTAATAAAAATCCATAACATGTTAGTGAAGGATGATATGGTGGTGACTGTCATGTACCTAGTGACCTCTTGATAATTTTGGGCCACGGGTTAGTGAACCTACTGACTGGATGCCAAGGAACCCATGTCAACCCTTCTCTTTACTTTGTTAGTATATTTTTGTTGAACGTGTATGCTTTGTAAGTTGTCCCATGAGTATATTGTATTATCCCACATTAATGGGGAGTAATAGTTGTTTAGTTTAGAATTAGTATATAAGTACGTGTTGAGGTCAATGAGGCATCCACAAGATATTTGTATTGAACTTGCTCAAATGAGGGTTCCCCCTCGAAGTGGCTTGCGATCAATAAATTCCTTTTGTGTTCTTTTATTCTTGTTATATCGTGCATTTTCATTATGTATTGCGGGAGGTTTCTCTCATATGGTATCATAGCACTTTCTTGGGATTGTTGAGTGGAATTTCTGCCATCTTTTTTTCGCACTAGCTTCCCAACACAATGTTTATTACAGTAGTTCTTCATCTTGGCATCTGTATTGTTCATTTCAATTACAAGTTCAGATCAGGGAATAACCCCTATCCTCTTAAATGTGAGAAGTGCCTAGGAATGACCTTAAAACTCATTGTGAGGAGCACCAAAGCAACCTTGAAGTAGCTAGACATTGAGAGGACCTTCCAGTGAAAAGGGAAATGGTCCCTACCTGATTAACTAATTCCCACCCATGGGGTAAACTAAGAGATGTCGTTTGTGGCAAATCGGTTATCAGTTTTACCTAAGCCATGGAGTGAGGGGTACTACCCCAATACACAAGTCATTAGACATCATCGGTGGTCGAGTGAGTCCCCTGAAACTTTATGAAGTCGAACATACATGGGTTCCATATCTATTGTCAGTTGATATATAGAAGATTGCAATTGTCCAGAGCTATCACATATCAATTCCATCGAATATATATATATGTGTATGTGTGTATGTATGTATGTATGTATGTATGTATGTATGTATTTCCATTTTTTCATCATATATTCTTTGCTTTAGCTACGTTTTCCTTGCAACATCATTGGAACCCTTGCATTTCCACTTTGCATATTTTCTTCCTTGAGGACCCCATCCCAAATTCCACTTTCTGAATCCAAAAATCCCACATTTGTCTATTTTTAGGGTTTTCCATAACTTCTTCGATTCTCACCCAATCACCTTCAAATTTTTCCATGGTGGTCATTTCCTATTTCTTCTTCCTTGTCCCTATTTGAAAAAATATCTCATTCTTTCGCCCTGCTTTTGAAATCTCCATTTTTTTCTTCCTTGTCTCTCAGAAAGTGTCCAAAACCTAGTCAAACCCCAACTACCCATCAAAGTTTTCCCAACTNAACAATTATGTTTTTGTTTTTCCACCCCCCCCCCCCCCCAAAAAAAAACTCCTGGTTATGGTTTTCATCCTCGTAGGAGAAAATAAACAAATGGAAGATCAACCTATCGCCGTCAAGACCAAACTCCAAAATCTAGATGAAAAATTCTTAGCCTCCATCTTCAGCATGCATACATGAACAATATACAACCATCAGAGTCTTCTACAGACACTATGTTCTCTTGTTCCAACAATTTTTCATGGGCCAAAGCTTGATTTTCCTCACTTCAATGGTGATGATCCAAATGGATGGATATACAGGAAGAACAATATTTCAATATGCATAACACTTTTGATAGCAACAAAGATCTACTTGTATCCTTTCATTTGGAACATGAAGCCCTTCAATGGTTTCGTTGGTACATTAAGGCTCATGAAGAGCCAAAATGGACATATTTTTTCCAAATCCTTTTGCAATGATTAATCCCTAGTGCTTTTGATGACTTCACAAGAGCACTCACTGAACTTCTCCAGAAGGCACTGTGAGAGAGTATTAAACAGAATTTGAGAAACTAGCCAATCGCATACAAGGATTGTCTAATGCATTTTATAGAAGTTGTTTTATCGGTGGTATGAAGGATGCAATCTGATCTGAGGTTAAAATTTTATGTCCGAACACAGTGATGGAAGCCTTAGGGTTGGCCAATTGGCAGAGGACAATATCATAGCTCAACAGTGCTTCAAATCCATGTTTTTTCCATTCATAAATATGGTTTCCCAAAGACCTTCAATCACACTAGCTCCTAATACCACTACTATCAAGCATTTGTATGAATTTGAGATACGGGCATGTAGAGAAAAAAAAAATTATAATTGTCATGAGAACTTCACTCGGGGACATAGATGTGATGAGAAAATTCTCTCTCTCTTGGATGTGGATTCTCTGCCTACACCTGAAATTTGTGAAGATGCTCAGGATCCAGTAGATGATTAGGTCAACATCCAACAACCACATGTTGACCCTCCTTCTTAGGATGACCACCAAGAGATATCTCTCCATGCATTAGCTGGAGTCACCACCCCATAAACCATGCAAGTCAAGGGTTTCTTCAAGAAGCTCCCTCTTACAATACTCATTGTTGCGGATAGCACTCATAACTTCATTCAACCTCGGATCGCCAAATAGGATGATTTTTTTTCCATCCTTGCTCCATATTTGAAGTCATAATTGTCGATGGAGGCACCTTACCTTGCAAGGGAAAGTGCCACAATGTGCATATCTTTATTGGAGATTATAACTTGTGCTCTCACATTTTTTCCTTGCCCTTAGGAAAATGTAATGTGGTTTTGGGCACTTAATGGTTACTCTCACTTGGACCCATCTTATGGGATTTTGTTGAACTTTGGATGCATTTTTCAGTCAATGGAAAAAAACATACATTCAAGGTATTGCAACCAGGCTCTCTCTGCATCATTATTTCACATCACATGGAAATATCCTTAATATTAATTCACATGGTGTCATATCTCAACTCCAATCCATTCAGATGCGACCATCAGGGGTCTCCACTACTCCCTGAGATATACAAATTTTTTTGGATCAATATGCATGTGTCTTTGTTGAACTACTGGGATTTCCACCTTCAAGAGTAGAGGAATATTGTATTTCGATCCTGCTTGGAAGCGTCCCTCCCAACATTAGGCCATATCCACTACCCATTCACCAAAATACGGAGATTGAGATGCTCATTCTGGACTTACTGAAGTAAGGTATTATTAGCCCTAGTACCAGTTCCTTTTCTTCACCAGTTCTTCTTGTCCGAAAAAAGATGGGTCATGGAGAGTCTGCATTGACTTTCAAGCACTTAATAATCACATCAGAATCAAGGATAAGTTTCCATATTGTTGATGAGCTTCATGGTGCTCATTTTTTCTCAAAGTTGGACCTTTGTTCTGGGTATCACCAAATTCGGTTTCATGAGGATGATATCCAGAAAATGGATTTCCACAAGCATGATGGCCACTATGAATTTTGGGTCATGTCCTTTGTCCTCACTAATTCTCCTTCCACATTCCAGTCATTGATGAATAAAATATTTCGACACTATTTTCATAACTTCATTATGGTCTTCCTTGATGATATCCTCATCTATAGTAAAACATGGGTTGAGCATCTCCATCATATGGATCATGTACTACAACTTTTTTGTGATCATCATCTCCGTGCCAAATAGTCTAAATTTGTTTTTGGGCAGGAGGAAGTAGAGTATCTCAGGCATATTATTTCAGCACAAGGGGTTCGCATGGATCCTCCCAAAACACTCTATTGAAAAATGATTCTTTTACATGGACACAAGCGGCCGAGTGTGCATTTAACAAACCGAAACAAGTTATGTGTGCTACACTTGTTATAGTTATGCTTGATTTTTCCAAGCCCTTCACTATTGAGAGTGATGCTTACAACAATGGACTTGGTGTTGTTATCCTTCAAGATGAACATCCCACTGTAATCACCATCCAATCCCTTTCTAGTAATAATTTAGCCGCCTCTACATATGAGAAAGAAATGATGGATAGTTTGCATGTAGTACAAATGTGGTAGCCATACCTACTAGGGAATCATTTTTGTGTTAAGACTGATCACCAAAATCTAAAATATTTCCTAGAACAACGGGTCTCATCTGCAACACAATAGAAATGGGTTAGAAAACTCATGGAAGGGAAGAAGGTGATGTTGACTCTAGAGCTACAGAATTTGTGGTTCGTCTCTTCATGAGCCTCCAGGTTCTCTCCAGTGTTGTTTTATCTTGGCAGGGATGGTAATACCAAAATTGTAAACCCCCAACCATGGTAAATATCCATACGAATCTCCTCAATGGTATCGCATGTGGCCTCATAAATGACCAAAAATGCCACCCAATTCACAGTACTTGCCCTCATAACCCACCAAACCCTCCTAGCCTCCATCCAACCCAAAATATTTGGCACCAACGGTCTATTTGGACAGGCTATTTAGCGCCAACGAGTTGGTTGAATAGTCATTAATGGAATTAGAGGATGAAATCTCCATGGGGTTCAGGAAAATCTACCATCATGCCATAACAGAGGTGGGTGGAGAGCTGTTGGGTCTAGAGTTGGGTGGACAGCTCTATTTGCAGAATAGATTTTTTTTGTTTTTGTTATATATTTTTTTGTTTTATTTTTATTATTTGATTATATAAATTATATAGATTTTTTTTGTTTTTGTTATATATATTTTTGTTTTATTTTTATTGTTTTATTATATAAATTATATAGATTTTTATTTATTTTGTTATATATATTTTTGTTTTATTTTTATTATTTTATTATACAAATTATGTTAATTGGTTATATATTATATTTTTTAATAATTATCATATAAGTTGTTTAGTTTTACAAATGGAGTAGTCTATGGAGTCGACGATTTGGCCCGGAAGCTAGTCGTAGTTGCCACTTCTCGACCAAATCATCAACTCCGACCGGTACCAAAATCTGATCAATACTCTTTGGGACGACGACCGGTGACAGCCACAGATGAGAGCCCTACATCCCCTCGAGAACCAACCATTTGAATGTGCCTCCTCCACGTAGACTTACCAAATGCATCCAATGCATGGCCAAAAAAACACGTCAACTTCATATCTGTCAACTGAAGTTATCGTTCGACCCCTACTCTACAATGACATCTGCAACAAGTAAACCTCCTTGTAAATTTTAATCACTTATTCTAATGTCTACTTTAGTTTTCCTTTGGAGCGTGTGAGGAATGTTGATGTGAAAAACCATTGACCTTTGCAAATAGTGGCATTACAAGAGGGTGCTCATGCTTTTCCCAAGCTGAAAGCTCAAAATGCATATGGTTATGAGCGCATAGGCTGGAGATGGTGATAATTGCGAATGTAATGTGGAAGTAGTAACTTCGGTAGCATTGAGACCTATAAAAATCCATAACAATCGGTTATTGATTAGAGTGATGAACATGATCGTAGCGGAAAGAACCATACCTTTAAAGCGATCCAACTGGTCACTGCGAGATCCTGAACTGGCCTATTGTCTACAAAAATAGGGTATCGAGTGCAAAAACAGGGGAGCAGGGGTCGAACGATACCTTCAGCCCATAGATCTAAAGTGGACGTGTTTTTTTTCCATGCATTGGATGCATTTGGTAAGTCTATGTGAAGGTGGCACATGCGAATGGTCGGTTCTCGAGGGGATGTACAGCTATGGTTCTTCTAGCTAGGTATCGATATGGTACTGGTTCTAGTACCTAATTCATAATTGATGTAGGAACCTAATTTTCCTTTGGAACGTGCTTAGCTGGGTTTGCTTCAATGGTGCAGCAGGGATAAAGATGGTCAAGAGAAAATTCTTGCAATTGGTTTGGTGGATCTCTAAAGATCGAGGTGCATGGCACCAATATTACTAATAGAAAGTGTTAGAGTTTAAAAAATTTACACTTCATTATCAAATTTGCAATTTTCCATGACACAATTAAAAATGACTAATTCATACTCTTCTAGCTAGTCATTTTTTATGCCGTGACTAAATTAGTCGTTTATGTTAGTCATTTTTAACTCTGTAACTTATTATCTAGTCATATTTGCTAACTAGTGACTAAATTAGTCATTGATTTTAGTCATTTATAGTTGGGTCAATCAAAATTGCTCATATTTAGTAGTAAATCACTTGAAAAACATGTGGTGACTAGAATTTTTAGTCACCTAGTAGCTAATTCCTCATTTTGTACTAGTGAAAGAGCCCCTTCTACCTGGGCATCTCTAGTCAAGACATGCACTGAGGTTCCTATCGATTTAGATGTTGGTGGATGTGTTCACTAGTCAGGTTGTCACCAAATTAGTGTTATGTCTGATCATGATCACAACATCCTAGCTTCTTTAAAAGTACATACATACATATATGTATGTCATTAGGGAAATAATATTTTAGAAAATCCTGAATCCTAATATCTAAAAAGGAATATAAATCCAAACTCTTCAATTTCTTCTTTGAAGCACTCTCCAAAATTTGGCGCCATTGACCTTTTTTCATAGTTCATGGGAAAACCTAGATGCTAACGAATTTTGGTTGTGTTATATTTTATGGTTTTTTTAATATATATATTTGTTAATTTTTTAGATTATAATAATATATATTATATATAATATTTAGTGTTTTTATAAAAACATTTAATTTTTTTATAAATGATTTGGGGAGGATTTGCTATTGTTGTGAACGAGCAACGACAATACCTTATCATGAATACCCATTTCGAACCTATTCATGAACCCTGATTGTGACTATGTGAGATCCATTCATCCATCCATGGCAGCAATAGCAGGGAAATGGAAAGGCCAACCGGCTGTAATCCACAAAGACTTGATACCCGCTTCTTCTTCTTACAAGGGTTTGGGGATATGTATGGGAGATTTGCAAACATATTCATCAGCATCGACCAAAGAGAACGACGTTGTGGTGGTCGAAGGAGTGTCGGGAGGGTACGTTTCCAGCATTAAAGTCACTCAGCTTGGTATCAAGACGACATGTATATAGAAACGTGGCTCTCTAGGAGGCACCTGTCTCAGAGTGGGATGCATCCCCTCCACCCTTTGATCTTTATTCTCTAAGATCAAACTTGAAGAGCTCGATTACATCCTCTCTCTTACAGTCGAGAACTTTCTCGAGTGCCTCCTTCAGAATCTCGTCTTTAAATCTGGCATGGCCAATTCCATCCATCACGCCCGTGTTCTCATCAGGTATTCTATTCTATTCTTCTCTATTTGATTTTATTGTTAAATAACCATAAAAATTTTGGCCCATATTAATCAGCCCATTGTGATTCAGAAGAGGCTAAATTACTTGTTTAGGTTATGAAACTTCATACAAGATCAGTATTACAAACAAGGTGTATTTTGGCTAGTATTTCATCTTGCAACTTAGCCCTTCCCTAATCTGGGAGAATATAAATCAATGTAGTCAGATTACAACATTCAAATATGAAGCATGGCTCACAATGGGCATAACATATTCGAGGGAGACTTGAGCCCTGGTGGGATCTATAACATGGCTATTTTTTACTGACAGCCCTTATTGAGGGTATATGCATTATAGGAAATTTCAACTCAAAATGGGCCTTTCAACCCTAATTCAAATTCCATGTCATCATGTGTTAGCCAATGAAATTGCTTTAAATTTGAAATACCGTATAGGCCTTAAACAATTTTTTAGTATAAATTTGGGGATAGGTATCATAAAAAAACTACTTTTTTGTTCGTATTTTTGACATATCTCCCTGTGTTTTTACTCAAATTTCGATCAGGAGAGATCATTTGAAGTGGAATTAAATTACACATCCAATGAGTACCCACTCTGCATACTTTTGACGGACCTCGCTACCCCCCAAAAAAAAATACCTGAAAAAATGTGATGATGACATCCTCATCGCGTTTTTCTAGGTATTTCTTGTTTTTGGGGTAGCGGGGTCCATCAAAAGTATGCGGAGTGGGTACTCATTGGATGTGGAATTTAATTTCACATCCAATGATCTCTCTCGATCAAAATTTGAGTAAAAACACAGGGAGATATGTCGAAAATACAAACAAACAAAAAAGTAGCTTTTTCTTTTCTTCTGCCAAAATTAATAAATATTATTTTATTATTTTCCTTAAGAGACACGTTTTAAGTTGAAATTTCCTCTAATGTTCTATGAATTGAACCTGAAATCATCTGAATAGTAGATTTTGCTAGCACAGGTAGCGAGACCACCAGTATTTGAATTTTGAACCCAGGTCATCATTGCTGCTAGACAATGTTTGGATGAACCTTTGCTGGCTAATACTGTTAAATAAAAAAAGGCCCAGTCTGAGTATATGAAATAGTGAAAGGCTTACTTATCTATTTAGTGTATAAAAATACATAAATGATCCACTCGAGGAACATGTTATTATATATATATATATATATATATATATATATATATATATATGTAATATTCTGTCAAAGTAAACCAAGGATTGTCAGTATGGATAGAGATCTCCCCTGGGCTTTGTACTATGTGAGGAAAATATGGAATGTCAAAGTCGCCTAGGGCTTGAATACCCACCCCAGTACTTTAACCTGAAATCATCTTAATAGACATTTCTCTGGCTAAACATCTAGGACTAGGAATTTTGTTCATTGTAATGGAACTTTTCAATAGGCGCCATCCAGGGGGGAATTATTTTCTTATTGAAATTGCTCCTGATATAGCATATTCAATTTATTTTGGCTTGTCAAATAAGATTCCTATATTGTCCCCTTTCTCTAAAATCTTACTAGAGGAGCTTGAAACTATCCGAAAGGAATCATAGCAATAGCGACGAAAAACATGCCACTAAGGGAAGGATCTGACATGATGATGATTTACTAAACCTAGTTTCTATGAGAATGGCCTACTGCTCATGAGTTTTGTCTGGACTAAAATCCAATTCACTTGCAATATAGATGCAAGAAAGTGACCACAGATGAAAAATAAGAAACCATCAAAAGTATAAGAATATGAGATAAGAAGAAACCACCGCTTGAAAACAAAGATTTACACTCTAGTGTGCAGTTGCCTATGATTTTCCATTTGTCAATTTCCATGGGTTATTGGGTATGTATTTATCTACAAATAGATATTTGTCAAGGTTTGAGTTTTTTGAGGTGCTTGGTCAAGATTCTAGGAGCATTTTATAATTTTTTCAATTGGTCCTGTTTTGCTAGTATTTCTTTATCTCAGTAGCCAATGTCATTTAGAATATGGCAGAATTTTTTGTAGAGCATTAGTTGAATTCTACATTAATTGATGTAGCGATTTGAATCTGTTGGGCCTTGCAAAGTAGTGTGGCATCTCTTTCACTTCATTTATCCACCAAAAGATTATTTATGGTGATCTACCTTGGTTATTATTTTTGCATTTTCTCCATTGTGATGTCTAAAGATAACCCAGTTTAGTTTTAGCTGTTGACACTTGGTATGGTGATTAGAAGTTATTAGTCATTTATACTTTTTGTTAGTCAACAAACTATGTTAAGATAAGGATTTTGTTAGTGAGTTGTACTTTTTTGTTATTTAACATATTTTTATGTAAAGTTTAGATATCCCACATGCAAAAGACAAGCTAAAGTAGGATCATTACCTATAACATGGCTCTTAGGAATTACAATAGGGTGTCTTTTTGGGGAATGTGTAACAACAATGCTTGGTAAGAGAGATATTTTGGCAGCGGCAGAGTCCATACTACCCTTGGATTTGGACTTGAGTTGATGTCCATACCTTTTCATGGGTCCATACTACACTTGGATTTGGGCTTGCGTTGGTGTCCATATCTCCTTATGTAAGTTTCATTGTTTGTGACGTAGCTTTTGAATATTCAAGTGATATTATTATTCCCCCTTGTTAGTTCTTTCGAATATGTGATCAAATTTGTTGTTGAACAGTGATGGAATTGCCATTGTTTTTATTGAACTTATTGCTATTAGTGCTGAATTTACTACTTTTTTTGTTGGTTTTTTCTACTGCTTATTATTGTTGGTGTCTTACTAGTTTCAAATTCATATTTTTTTTGAGTTTCAACTTTGTGCTGTGAGTCTCAGTTTTAAAAATTAGATTTTGAGTATGGATGATAGCAGGGGTATCAAAGCTGCTTTTATGGCCTCATAGGAAGAAACAAAAGATGGATTCATTCTTATTAGAAACTCATGGGGAAGATATTGGAAGTGATAAATTACATTATTGGTAGAAGAAGTTGTAAGGGCTACCTTGGATGGGATAAAAGACACCATGGCATAGATAAATCAAGTTTTACTTACATTGATTGTGGCCATGGACATAGGAGTAGTAGTGAAGGTCAGCAAAGGACAAAGATCGGATAAGGTAAGTGGAGCAACATTACAATAATTGAAACACTTTTGTAAGAACATTAATGGGAGGAGCATCAATCATGAAATCCATGGAAATCAAATAATTAAGAGAGAAATCATATCAAATAGTGATTGCTTGAGAGAATTCCCATTCCCAAGTTTGATGGTGTCAATGAGACTATATGTGTGCTTGCCCATTTTTTAATTCATCAATACATTAGTCCTCTTTATCAGTGTATATATTTGTTTTCTTTCTACAGTCCATCATAAGTTGTGTAATTGTGATTAAAGTTTGTATGTTGGATTCTTGTTGGCATAAGTTGCTTGAGATATTTTTCCTTGATTAGGTAGCTATACTATCTAGCAACTTTATTGGATCTTTTAGGTGCTTAAACTCTCATTTAGCTTGACACTTAGAAATTGCCAAATGTGATGGACTTTTAATAAAAATTATCATATCATCAAGGTAGTTGTTAGGGATGACATGATTGTTAGGTGATGGCCTTGCTTGTGATTCAAGGGTTTGGGAAACCATAAAGGAGAAAACCCCGCAACTTCATCAGAGATAGAATCAGCACCAAAAGTAAAACCCGAAAACATAAAGTTCATCTCCTGACAGCAGTAGTCTCTCTCTTGTCCCAGCAACTTCTCCTCTCACTCTTGCGCCCCAATGAGTGAGTGTGTGTGTGATAAATAGAGAGGCTCACTCTCTATTTATATTCTTTCGTTCAGTTGAAACCCACTCCAACATGTCGGCCTCACTTAACAATTACTTACTAGAGCCGACATCTCTAGGAGTGTCTAATAACCATAGTGCCCCACAACTTGTGGGGACTTTTCCTCCTCCGACCAACAAGGAGGTTTATCCTTAACACAATGGTGGGGACTATTGCCTCGACTTACAATGACTCACCTAGGGTCGACTTCACTAGGATAGTCTAATAACCCTAGGGCCCCATAACTGTGGGGACTTTAACCCTTGACCAATAAGAGGGTTACCCACAATGACTTGACATGACTTATTTATATTATAGAAACTTCCCGAAATAAACATCAGGGTATGACATGACTCAATTACATTAAAGACACATCCTGGAATAAACATCGGGTTACAATACATAAGAAATATGGATGAATACATTCCGAAGTTACAAATACATCAACACTCCCTCTTAACTAGGAAGGTATTCTCTCGACACAATTTATCAGTACAAGTCTTATTCTCTGTATCATCTGGATCATCATCAAGTCCTCATCATCTTCACCTTCAAGTCATCTCCATCTTCAACTCATCTTCATCTTCAAGTAATATTCATCATCGGATCTGGATCATCACTCGATCTGGATCATCATCACTGGATTTGGATCATCACTCGATCTAGATCATCATCACTAGATCTGGATCATCACTCGATCTGGATCATCTCTGGTTCTGAAACATCTCTGCTGGATCATCATCATGGGTGCTATCTCTTGATTCTTCTCGTCATAGGAATTTCTACATATCCAGCCCTTTTTCATGCTGGATGTAGGCCTAGCCACCATGTAGGTCTTCTTCAGTGCTTATATCTGACACTTAAGTCAGAATGGCCCACCCAGCACTTATATCTGATCATGTAGGAACCAATACTATAATCATATCAGAAAGGAAATGCCCAGCACTCACATCTGACCATGTGGTAACATAGCCCACAACCCTGTCAGAAAGGCCCAGCGCTCACATCCGTTCAACCAATGATCGGAATGGCTCAGCACTTACACTTGGCCATGTGAGGAACCAATCCTCCATGCCAAAAGGCTTTGCACTTAAATCTGACAACCAATGTCAGAAAGGCCCTTGCACTTACATCCGTTCAACCAATGATCAAGAAAGGCACAGTGCTTACATCTGTTCAACCAATGATCAAGAAAGGCTCAGCACTTACATCTATTCAACCAATGATCAAGAAAGGCTCACCACTTACATTCGACACATATGAGGAACCAATCTAACATGCATGTTCGAAAAGGCATGCACTCACATCTGATCTTGTAGGAACCAATCCTACAGTCATATCAGAATTTCCCCTAGTCCCAGACTAAGCTACCTGGTAACTAACCAGGTGCCTCCATTCTCCTAGAGAATGGTAGTTTCCCTTACATCCAACCTACTCGTCAGAATGGCCAGCACTCATATCTGACATGGAAGGAACCTAATCCTTTAACCATGACAGAATGGCTCAACCCTTACATCTGACCTACTCGTTAGAATGGCTCTTAGTCCCAGAATGAGTATTCTTGGTAACTGGCCAGGTGCCTCCATTCCAAGAATGGCATTCAACACTTATATCTGATCATGTAGGAACCAATCCCACAGTCACATCATAATGGCTCAACACTCATATCTGACATGGAAGGAACCAATCCTCTCACCATGACAGAATGGCTCAGCCCTTACATCTGACCATGGAAGGAACCAATCCTATCACCATGTCAGAATGGCTCTAGGTCTCATCATTTCCCCTTGGAACGAACCTCGATCTGGAGAACACCAAGCTTCTCCCTGAAGTACTCGAACTTCACCCTAGCTAATGGCTTCATCAACACATCAGCTATCTGTTCCTTTGTTGCAACATACTGGAGCTTCACTACTCCCCTCTGCACCATATCCCTGATATAGTGATACTTAATCTCGATATGCTTCGACTTGTCATGAAACATTGGATTCTCTGATAACTTCATGCAACTCTGGTTGTCACAATGTATATAAGTATCATCCATCTAGAGATCAAATAAATCAGACAGTAGCTTCCACAGGCATACTACCTCACAACTAGTTGAACAAGCTACGACATACTCTGCTTTAGCTGTACTCGGTGCCACACAGGATTTCTTCCTGCTAAACCAAGAGATCACACCTGATCCCATACTAAAGCAGCACCCTGAAGTGCTCTGCCTACCATAACCTTCCAGGTTAATCTTTTGATTCGCCTCATACTTGAGCCCATAATCAACTGTACCCTTTGCAACCATCAAGTGAACATGTCTCAATGTGTTCACAGCAAAGCAAATATCTGGTCTCATATTTGTCAGGTACATCAACTAACAATACATCATGGCATCAACCATCTCTGATGAAGCATCACTCAATAGCTTCATGATCAATTCCATAGGTGTGGTTATGGCCTTGCAGTCCATCATCCCAAGCCTCTTCAGGATCTCTACTACATACTTCCCTTGTCCACACCTCCATGACTAGAAAGTAGTGCATCGACACATAACAGGAGCATCACTGGTATTCCGTCTTCAACCTTGAAGTAAAGCTTGGAATCCACTTTACTCTCAGTAAGGCCTAGAGTCATCAATAATCTGTCCATCCTATCATACCATGTCGAACCTTAGGATCTTCTGCAGTCGCTCCCTATGAAGCATCATACTCCCTCTGTCTTATGTACTCTATGCACTGAAACATTCTGTACTGGAGTGACAAGTAGCTTCCTCAGCTACTAATATTCTATGTATCCATCTAGGATCACTGGATACCAAGATCCTCTATCTTGAACTTTTTCAAAAGTTCATCTCGCACCCATCTGTGAGCTTGTCATCCTCTATCAACCTTGTAGCAAAGGTTCAGATCTTCATCAAGCTCCTCATGTATGTGTTATCCCATGGGTGTCTTCTGAGCTCATACAAGGTCTTCTTTCATTTGCACACATGATTCTAACTATCATGTGTCTCAACTCCCACTGGCTGCAAATTTCTCTTCGAATATTGCTTTGTATCCTACAATGTTTCCATCTACTACATGATGGAACTATGAATTTCCCTTCACGTATCGATACTGCATCCTAGATATCATTCTTCTTAAACTGGTCTTCCCTTTCTTCTTGGTTACTTCTTCATAGCTGGAAGGTTCTGCATCAATGATGTCACTGCATTCGTCATATTATTCTTCATCTTGAACTGTCGTCACTTGTTCTTCGGAACAAGTCTCATCCTTCTTTGCTTGTAGGAGATTATGTATGCGATATTTCCTACAAGTCAAATGCATTAGTTGTATGGTTAGAAACATTTCATAAGGAATATTCATACTGGCAAGTTCTTATGCATAAATATATGATCATGCAACTACTTTATCCAATACAACGTTCATCCACATCTCACGGAAAATTTTCTAGATGCCTTCCATCTCTACCAGGAAAACATTGAGATTGTGCACTAATCCAATATGTCAGCAAAGAGGTTTCATTCTAGATAAGTAGTAATGGAGAGTTGTATAGCACCATGAGCTACTTACCCATCACATGCATATTAGTAGTATACTGTCATTAATGTAGAAATTCTATCATGCATAATACATTAACTGAATATAAACAAATGCATAACAAAACAATATCATGAAATGACAATTGAATACTTATCTTTATTTGTTTTGTGGGTAGACTCCTTCTTGAGCCTTCAACTTCATCGTCTTCTTCATTCATAATGGCATCATTTCTTATCCAAATGCTAAGATGGATAAGAGGTTCTTCAATAGTTGAGTTCTTCATGTTCCTCATCACTTGAGGGATCTTCTTTGGATGGTAAGAGCTTGATCTTCAGTTGCTCCCATCTTCTCTTCTCGAGCTTCTTCTTCTTGTGTGTTATCTTCCTAGAGTCTACTGAAAGTAATCACTTCCTTCTGGCAAACATTCTTCGAATGAATGAATCCCATGATCCTAGGAGGCCATTCACACTACAACAAAAACTGGATTTAGCGTCTCTTTTTGCATCCTTTTTTGCGTCTAGACCATCTTTCAGTGTATTTTTCTTCATTTTTTGGACAAAATGGCGCAATTTCACGGGTTGGTGCTATTTTAGGCGTTTTTTGCGTCCTTTTTCTAAATCTGGCGCAAATTGCGGCGTAATTTGCACCGGGTTTTGCACCTGGTTATGCGCTAGGTTTTTCATCAGGTTTTGCAACAGGTTTTGAGCCTATTTTTGCACCTAATTTTGCGCCTAGTTTGTACATCTACTATTGTTGCGCCCCCTTTTACGCCTATGTTTGCCTCAACTTTTACACCCTTGTTTTCATCCACTTTTGCATCCTTTTTTACATCCACTTTTGCATCCACTTCTGCTACTTTTTTTGCATCCCTTCATGTGCCAAGTTTTGCATCAAATTTTACATCCTGTTTTGAGTCTACTTTTGCATCTCATTTTGTTTCAGCCATTTTTGCATCCACTTTTGCATCCATTTTTTCATCCACTTTTGCACCCACATTTTCACCCCTTTTTGCATCCCATTTTGCATCCATGTTTACGTCTTTTTTTGCATCTACGATTGCATCCACTTTTGCATCTACTTTTGTCGCGTCCCAATTCACACCCATTTTTGCGCTTACTTTTACACTCACTTTTGCTTCAACTTCTGCATCCACGTTTGCATCTTTTTTTGCATCCAATTTTACATCAGTTATTGCATCCCTTTATGCATCCATTTTTGCATCCACTTTTGCATCGGATTTTGTTTTGGGTGTTACAACTACTTTTGCATCTACTTTTGCATCTACTTTTGTTGCATCCACTTTTGCATCCAATTTTGTATCCAATTTTACATCCATGGTTGTATCCAC
>LPNX011036883.1:90759-127633 GCA_001517045.1 Pseudotsuga menziesii | reverse complement strand
CCATTGAGGAGAACCATATATCATTGATCATTGTGGTGGTGGGAAATTCACGTAATTGAGCAACAAAATCAGCAAGGAAGACGATACCCAATGAAATCCTTAAATAAATTAGAGAGAAGAAAAGAAATGTCAAGACCAATCAAAGATGCTATGGACACTCAACCAATTTTAATTTTAGAGGATTCCATAGTTCTTCATACCAATCCACAACAAGAAAGACAAAAGAATTCGCTCGAGGGGCCTTTGGTCTCCATAGCAGTTGAAGAATGAGCACCGCATGGCACTGATCAAGGATTAAAAATTAGGTGCAAATCAAGGCCACCTGAAACCTTTTCATATTTACTTGGATGTGGGTATACAAGTGACGAAGTTAGAGAGTCGTTGAATGGCGACCGTGTTCTTGAAGACAACAATGTTTTTTAGACAATGCATGATAGTTGAAATGTGGAGAAGGAAACTCTCTTTTTTTTGTTATCCATGTAATAGTGGTGAATGGGACAATTGTGAATCTACAGATTGGATTGACAGTTGGCATCATGTATCACTCCCCATTGTTCGACAAATAATTGTAGAGCTTTCCAAGTTAGAGGAGAGGCAATCGATTATTTCACCTGAATATTACCACATATCAGATCTTGTGCAACGAGATTCACCTGTTATGCTGATAACTTTGAAATGTTTGACGATTAGTTGTGTTTAGTTAGATGACTCCTAGGTCTGCACTTTATTTTATGCAGGGCACATATACATAGTGGTTTCCCTGAGAGGAAATGAATTGCACACTAACTACTAGCTTGCACATTGCTTGGATGGGAAGCATACCCTCATTTTCTCATTAAGTGAATCCGAGGGAAATGATTTTCCAATTGGGTTGATGGTTATCAAAGGAGAATATTTGACACAGGTTTCCCACTCACAAAAGAAAAAAGGTTATGTATTTGAATAGTATATATCAAGTCAAATTGTATACCATTATACAAACTTAATTATTGGCACAAACCTCCAGCTGCAAACAATGCCAAGAAAGAACTCATTAAAGTCATGATAATTTTTGCCTTATTCCGAGCATGAGATGCTAAAGGATACTGTTCCTATTCGAGGTGATCTCAATGGTCTAGTCTAATGACCACGGGTAGGTAGGCATGTATGTGGTAGTCAATTATTTTGGTTACATGGTCTCATTGATTATTTACATCTTGATAGATTGATACATTTCATTGACTTCTACAACTTAATAAATTGCACAAGCTTCATCATGGATTTTTGTATTATATTCATACTTCCATGACTCATTCCATATAGACCTAGACCATTATCTAGCACTCTATATGTGATATGTCTATTGCATCTACCTTGAATCTCAAAGTTGGTCATATAAGGACATTAGTAAACGCCCCAAGTTTTCATGGAAATTCCTAATGCAAGTGTTAAAATAAGGTATAAAGATCTTCCCATGCTTAATAACTCTCGCCAACACTAGCCTCAAAATCCTAGCTTACAAACCCTATAGCCAATCCTAGTAAGCCTAGTTTGCACTGTAAACCCTAGTTTGAATTCTAAACCATATAAAACCTAGTTTGTAGCCTAGATACTGGTTTGTGTCAACTTCGTGATCCACTAAAGGTGAGTTACTGTAGCCCCTTCTGTTAGTGAACCATACTAATTGTAGCCTATAATGTAGAGTAATTTTAACATTGTAAAATGAAGCAAAAGAGAAGTATCCACATGGCATACCACATCAAGAGCATCCATTAATGACATACTACATACTACATCAATATAATACTACATACTACATACTACATCGATAGAATCCATTACATGACATACTACATCAAGAGCCAATCCTAGAAAGCCTAGTTTGTACCGTAAACCCTAGTTTGAATTCTAAACTCCAGAAATCCTAGTTTGTGTTCAAAATCCTAGAAAACATAGTTTTTAGCCACTAACTATCATCTACATATCACTAGTACCAGTTATTTGATGTCACCACTGACCAATATCTTCTATTAATTGAGATGAAATGTAATCATATACTAATAACCCTGGCCAATCCTAGCTTACTAACCCTATAACCAATGCTAGTAACACTAGTTTTCACCGTAAACCCTAGTTTGAATTCTAAACCATAGAAACCCTAGTTTGTATATTAGAGACTAGTTTGTGTCAACTTCATGATCCAATAAAGGTGAGGTACTATATCCCCTTGTGTTAGTGAACCATACTAATTGTAGCCTATGATGTATAGTAATTTTTAACATTGTAAAATGAAGCAAAAGAGAATTATCCACATGAAATACCACATCAAGAGCATCCATTACTAACATAATACATACTACATACTACATCGATAACATCCATTACATGATATACTACATCAAGAGCCATTCCTAGTGACCCTAGTTTGTACCATAAACCCTAGTTTGAATTTGAAACCCTAGAAATCCTAGTTTGTGTTCAAAATCCTAGAAAATATAGTTTGTAGCCACTAACTATCATCTACATATCACTAGTACCATTTATTAGATGTCACCACTGACCAATATCTCATATCAATTGAGATGAAAGGTAATCCTATTCTAATAACCCTCGCAAATCCCATATTACAAATCCTATAGCCAATCCCACTAGTCCTAATTTGCATCGTAAACCTTAATTTGAATTATAAACCATAGAAACCCTAGTCTATATCCTAGAGACAAGTTTATGTCAAATTCATGATCCACTAAACGTGAGGTACTATAGCCCCTTGTATTAGTGAACCATACTAATTGTAGCCTATGATGTAGAGTAATTTTTAACATTGTAAAATGAAGCAAAAGAGAAGTATCCACATGACATAACACATCAAGAGCATCCATTACTGACATACTATAGACTACATCAAGAGCATACTACATACTATATACTACATCGATAGCATCCATTACATGACATACTACATGAAGAGCCAATCCTAGTAACCCTTGTTTGTACCATAAACACTAGTTTGAATTCTAAACCCTAGAAATCCTAGTTTGTGTTCAGAATACTAGAAAACATAGTTTGTAGCCACTAACTATCATATATATATCACTAGTACCATTTATTCGATGTCACCATTAACCAATATCTCATATCAAATAGTCGAACCTTAGAATGAAGCAGACCACTGGTCTTTTAATAAAAGGAAATTGAAATCATAATAATGATGGCAATCACATAAATTGAGATGAAAGGTAATCCTACCCTAATAACCCTCACCAATCCTAGCTTACAAACCCTATAGCCAATCCTAGTATCTTTAGTTTTCACCGTAAACCCTAGGTTGAATTCTAAACCATAGAAACACTTGTTTGTATCCTAGAGGTAGGAATTCTATGCCCCGTGTAGGGATTCAACATGTGTCTATGAAAGAATGTAGGAGGTGGGATTCAACGTGCCATAGAATGATGACCTTGGATCAAATAGAAAAATCGTCAACTCGTTTGTATTCAGTACATCAGGATAGTGCAACGTGTGACCCTCTACACTAGGTCCATGGACAAGGGATCCTGTTTTAGGTCAATTTTGGAAACTGGGGTTTTTATGAGTAAGGGAATGTGAAATTTTTGCACATAGGGGTCAACTTTGCAAATTCCTTGACTGTGAACATGTGGCTAGCATTGTCACATGGAAACTCCCTAAACACACTTTCATGACCGACCGGAACCCCGTTTTCATGCACAGTTGCAATTCTATGCCCCAGGTAGGGATTAAACATGTGTCCCTGAAAACCTGTAGGAGGTGGGATTCAATGTTCCATAGAATGATGACGTGGCTCAAATAAAAAAACCGTCGAATCCGTTGGATTTAGGACATCAGTATAGTGCTAGGGGTGTCCCTCTACACTGGATACATGGACAAGGGATCCTATTTTAGGTCAATTTTGGAAACTAGGGTTTGGTAATTAAGGGAATGTAAAATTTTTGCACATAAGGTTCAATTTTTCAAATTCCTCGACCATGAACATGTGGATAGAGTTCGCACATGGAACCTCCCTAAACACGCTTTCATTTCCCACCAGAACCCTATTTTGATGCACAGTTGGAATTCTATGCCTTGGGTAGGGATTCAACAGGTGTCCCTGAAAACCCGTAGGAGGTGGGATTCAACATTCCATAGAATGATGATCGCAGCTCGGATAAAGGAACCGTTGACTCTGTTGGATTTAGAAAATCAAAATAGTGTTAGGGGTGGCCCTCTACCCTAGTTCCATAAAGAAGGTATCTGGTTTTAGGTCAATTTTGGAAACTAGGGTTTTTCTCAGTACGGGAATGTGAAATATTTACACATAAAGGTCAACTTTGCAAATTCCTCAACTGTGAACATGTGTCTAGTGTTCCAACATGGAACCTCCCTAAACACGCTTGCATCACCCACAATATTTCACATACCCATGCCCCAATATCATGTGGAATTAAAAATTTCATCGAGATCCTTTACTGTTCATTGAAACATAGGGCATGGCCATGACCACATCTCGACATTTCCAACACTGTCACGCTCCCTCTTGTCTTCCATTGATCCATCTAAATATCTACAAGGAAATATCTCAGAGCATATTGGACGTTAGAGAGAAAACATGATAGAAATCAATGATCATAAATGATCCCATAGCTGGAACCAAATCAATGGCTCAGAATTCACCCACAAATATCAATGGTACTGAAAGCCTAAGTTGCAGGGTCGAAAACTTACAAAAATTGCAATCTTACTTCCCACAACCCACATCCCGCATCGAAAACAGATCAATGACGGAGAATCATCCCATGAAGATCGATGGTGTGGAGACTTGAATTACGGGATTGGGAATTATAGAAATCACAACACTATGATCCCGCATCCTACATCCCACAAGTTGCGGAAGGGAAATATGCGGAAACCAAAATCTGCAAAATGGCATTCTGTATCCTGCAATCCTACAAATTTGCATAAAGGAGGATTTCTAGAAGGAAACTCAGCTTTTTGATTGAAGTCTTGGATTGATCTGATCATTTAGGCCATTACCAATCTGGCCGATCTACCCTGCAACTTAGTTCAAAATGCATTGAGGGAAAAACATACATAGATGCCTATAATTGCAATTATTCAAAAGAACAATGCATTAATTCAACACAGTAACATGTTCATCACATTCCATCAAGAAATTACAATGCAAGAAATACAGTTGCAGAAAATTATGTAGACAAGAACACTTATCTTGAATAGAACTTGTCTCGCAACCAGCTATGTCGCTGCAACGTTCCTCCCAACCATAGTCCAGTGTGCTCCTTAGTCTCTCAGCAACACTTCCACCCTCGAGCTGGGCATGATTTCCTACAAGAATAAGGGAGCACTAGCAGACTCATACATAGCCAAGGGTGCCATACAACTCAGCCAAGCCAACATAGATGGGTTTATCAGGCTGTAAGAGAAAACATCCCAACAAATGGGTTTCACAGGTCACTCTGCCAAGACATCTCATAGTTGGGTTTCACAGACTATTCACAGTCAAGCCAACCTTCACCTTAAGTACCAGTAAAGCCAACAAATGGGTTTATCATACTGTGCATAGTCAAGCCATCTTACTGCAGGGTTTATCAATCTACCTAGCCAAGCCATCATCCACATTTGGGTTTATCAAACTGTCCAAACAAAGGTTACTCACCAGGTCAAACACAATAGGACACAACCAATCCAACATATGGGTTTATCAGGCTTCTAAGGAAATGGGCAGGAAGAAATTCTAAGCTAATGAGCTCATCTACACAGCTAAGAACACTGTCACTAGACCTATCTGGCCTAAATTCTCCACTTCCTACACACCCAACATAAGGAAGTGTCCCCTTCTCTACTCCACAGTCCCTTAGGCTACACCTTCCCTTCCAATGCTCTTCAAGATGTGCATAGTAGGTTCACCATCCACTCTTATCTTATTGTGAGGTTCCACAATAGGTTTTATCAAGCACATTTTACGTCTCTCCCATTCCTAAGTCTTTTACATAGTTCATACCCAAACCAGGGTGCACAATACAACAACCATAGGGAGACTCTACAACACGTGCTTACTCTGGAACACGAGTAACAGGGTCTCATACACTATGTAGTTTAAAATAATGCTTCCATGCAACAATCAAATTCCTTCCAAGGGAAAACACACACATAATGCGAAGGATACACACAGGAAGAGATTCGTTGCTGAAGGGATTCTCGTGAATGGAGAACAGAGATGGATGATGAGCCAGAACGTACCGTAGCTCTCGAAACATGAGAGTAAAACCAAAACATGAATGCGTGAGTCAAACTGACATATAGTTCTTTTTTTTTCTTGTCCCTGCAAGCTTAACACAACATTCTAGAACTGGTGCTCTTCCCAATTCGAATTTTGCCCATACTCTTCCGCTTCCAAGAAATAACTACCTCAACCACCTTCTGGAAAAATAAATGGTTGGGAAGAAAGACAAGAAAGAGGTTAGTTGACTTTTCTTATGGGTTCTCCCCATGACACATGGCTTTTCCCAAAATAGGCTCAAGGTTAACATTCCCCACCCCATTATCCTTAGGAAAATCATGCCCCCATCTCATTATTCGTTGCATTGATATAGTTGGCTGTTGGTTTTTCATTAATTTTCATATTTACACAATGTTCACAAACATGCTTGACTTAGCACAGAAACCATAAGAATCAACCATGATCACCTATATTCCAAACATCAATTAGTGATAGGGCCTTGGCCTTGAGCTCCGCGTAATGATTCCATATAATATTTACATCATATACATTAATGCAATGGGTTTAAAACTAAGGTGTTACATTCCCCTCCCCCTTCAATAGCACCATCCTCAGTGCTTTACAAAATTGAACAAAGTGCTACACTGGTATAGCCTCAGTGCTCCGCAGAATTGAACAAAAATGGATGTGCCAATCGCATGGAATCCTCCAAGTCCCACGTACCCTCTTTAGGACCGTAGTGCTCCCCTTGCACCTTTACCTTCCCTATGGCTCGGTGCCGGAGCATGGTTACCTTCCTATCGAGGATGCACATTGGCTCAATTTGAAACTCTCCCTCAGGTTCCACCTGAATCACATCCCAAATTATCACATGGTTAGGGTCATGTATTTATTTCTTAAGGAAAGAAACATTAAAAACATTATGAGCTCTAGTGCTAGAAGGAAATGAAATTCTATATGCAACTATCCCTATTCTTTCAAGCACTTAAAACGACACACGATATCTTGGTGACAACTTGGCACAACTCCCAAGCCTCAAGGAACTCTTCTTTTCCCTCACTTTGAGGTAAACATGATCCCCAACAATGAACTCTCTGTTCACCCTATGCTTATCAGCATAGCTTTTTTGTTTGTCCTGGGATGCTTTCAGATTCTTCCTGATCTTTACAACCTCTTGCTCCATCTCCTTGAGCAATTCTGGACCAAGCACAACCCTATTCACTGGATTATCCCAAGTCACTGGTGTTCTACACCTCCTGCCATACAAATCTTCATACAGACTCATCCCTAAGGATGCTTGCTGTCCATTATTATAGGAAAACTCTACCAAGTGTAAATAATCTTACCACTTCATTGGCTTGTCCATCACATACAAGCGAAACATGTCTTCCATCACTTATTTAGCTCTCTCTGTCTGCCCATTAGTCTAAGGATGGTAGACAGTGCCGAAATTCAACTTTGTACCCAAATCCGCAAACAACCCCTTCCAAACATTGGAAGTGAACTTGACATCTCTGTCAGAGACTATTTCCTCAGGAAATCCGTGCAATTTGACAATCTCCTTCATGAAGATCTTTTCAATGTCATCATTCTTATGCGTAGACTTAACCAGTATGAAATGTGCTTCCTTCGTCAACTTGTCCACCACAACCATGATGGAATCATGTTGTCTCCAATTCATTGGCAATCCTGTAATAAAATCCATGGAAATAACTTCCCATTTCCATTCTGGAACTGGCAAAGGTTGCAACAAATTTTCAGGGTGTTGATGCTCAACCTCTACCTGCTGACATTTCATGCATCTCAAAATATATTCAGCCATGTCCTTTTTCATTCCTGCCCAAAAGTACTGATTTCTGGCTGTAGCAATTGTCTTCTGATATCCTGGGTGACATGAATATGGAGCTTTATGGATCTCATCCATAACAACTCTCCTCAAATCTACTACCTTTGGAATGTAAATTTTGCCTTTATACATAATAATTCCCTCTTCTTCTAATTTATATCCCTCATACCTCTTTTCAAGGGTTTGTTGCTGCAATTTGTCTTTTACTTGCACATACATTTCATCTCCAACAATATGATTAACAATTTGCTGCCTCAAAATATGATTGGAAAATACTAAGAGATGCCACATGTATTTCCTGAACCTTCCTACTGAGTGCATCAACTACCTTATTCTCTTTTCCTTTTATTTGTTTGATTTCAAAATCAAACTCACATAAAAACTCCAGCCATCTAGCTTGCCTAGCATTTAGAGAAGGATGATCAAATAAATACTTCAGACCGCAATGGTCTGTCCTTAACTCAAATATTCTACCCATCAAGTAATGCATCCACATCTTGAGAGCATGTACTATGGCTGCAAGCTCCAGATCATGAGTAGCATAGTTCTTCTCATGATCCTTCAACTTTCTTGACTCATAACATATAACGTGGTTGTCTTGCATAAGAACTCCTCCAAGCCCTTGTCTGCATGCATTAGTACACACCACAAAATATTTCTCTGGGTATGCAACTTTCAATACTAGTGCACTGGTGAGAAGATTCTTCAATAGTCGGAAGCTTTCTTCACACCTCGATGCCCATTCAAAATTTATCCCCTTATTTTGCAAAGAAGTGATGGCATGTGTAACCTTAGAGAATCCTTCAATGAACCTCTTGTAGTATCTTGCAAGTCCCATAAAAGATATTACATCTATCACATTTCTTGGAGTAGGACAATTCAAAATGGATTCAATCATTAGAGAAAATTTCAACTCAAAATGGGCCTCCTAAGGAAAATTAATAAAATAATAGTTAAAATAATAAAATAATATTTATTAATTTTGGAGGAAGAAAAGAAAAAACTACTTTAATATTCGTATTTTTGACATATCTCTAGGTGTTTTAACTCAAATTTCGATCGAGAGAGCTCACTGGATGTAGAATTAAATTCTGCATCTAACGAGTACCCACTTGGCATACTTTTGATGGGCCCCTCTACCCTAAAAACAAGAAATACCTAAAAAAATGTGATGATGACATCATCATCACATTTTTTTTAGGTATTTCTTTTGTTTGGGGTAGCGGGTCCAATCAAAATTATGTCGAGTAGGTACTCGTTAGATGTGAAATTTAGTTATGCATCCAGTGAGCTCTCTCGATCAAAATTTGAGTAAAAACACGGGGAGATATGTCCAAAATACGAACAAAAAAAATAGTTTTTTTATGATACCTATCCCCAAATTTATATTAAAAATTTGTTTAAGAGGTGCTCCCTTTTTTTATTTTAAAGCATTTTGATTGGATAATACATGATGACATGGAATTTATATTATTTTTGGAATACCCATTTTAAATTGAAATTTCCTCTAATGCTTATTAGGGTCCACAGATATACCCTCTTTTGAGATAATGTGACCCAAATACTCAATTCTATCTCTATAGAAGTCACACTTGCTCAGCTTTGCATACAATCGATGCTCCCTAAGCAATTGAAATGTCAATCTCAAATTCTCTTCATGTTCTTCCTCATTCTTAGAATAAACAAGAATTTCATCAAGGAAAACAAGAACAAACTTGTCCAAAAACCTGTTGAAGACACTATTCATAAGGCACGTAAATGTAGCTGGTGCATTTGTGAGACCAAATGGTACCACTACAAACTCATAATGCCCATACCTTGTTCTGAAGGTTGTCTTATGAATGTATTCATCCTTGATTCTCACCTAATGGTAACCCGACCTCAAGTCAATCTTGGAAAATACCCTTGCTCCTCTCAATTGATCAAAGAGGTCATCAATCCTAGGCAAAGGATAGTTGTTCTTTACTATGACTTTGTTCAGCTGTCTGTAATCAATACACAATCTGAATGTATCATCTTTATTCTTTACAAATAGAACTAGTGCTCCCCAAGGAGACACGTTGGGTCTGATATACTTCTTCTCCAATAACTCTTGTAGTTGCATCTTCAGCTCTAGCATTTCTGGTGTACTCATTATGTAGGGTGTCTTGGACATAGGTGCTACTCCTGGCACAAGTTCAATTGTGAAATCAATGTCCCTCTTTGGAGGAAGCCCTAGAATCTCATCAGGAAACACATCCCTGAATTCCTGCAACACATGAAAGTCCTCCAACCTAGGAGTTTCATTCTCTGGTGCCTCCAAAATATGAGCTGAATATAACTAGAAACCTTTCCTACAGAACTTCTTCGACTACATTGTTGAAACCTGCCTCACAAAAATCACCTTTGGAATTCCTTTCACAATCCTTGAGTTTCCTTCTTCATCCAAGCACTCAAAATCCTTATTATAACAGTTAAGATTTACTCTGTGAGCTTCTAACCAATCCATTCCAATGAGAACATCATAGGAACCACGTGGTAGAACATTCATATCTACACAAGTGGCCAATCCATTCATCACCAATGGACATTTCTCCACCACTTCGCTAACCTTTCTCTTAGTTCCAGTGGCTAGCTGAACTAACCAAGATTTTCTATGATTTACTTTCTTAAAGGCACAAATATCCAATACTCTAAGAGTAATGTAAATTTGAGTAGAACCAGGGTCAATCAAGATAGAAACAAATTGCTCAACAATCTTACCTTTAAATTCAACCACAGTTCACTGGTGATTTTCCTGGCGGTCCTCGAGTGCTGCATAAATCCTAGGGATGACCCTTGCTACTTGACCCACTGTTTCTACTTCTTGAATGTTGTAAGTTGGCCTTGCACTCTCATTCTTGAGTGGACAATTCCTGCGCATGTGGGGTCCTCCACATTTCCAGCATTGGACAGGTTCTCTGTTCTGTTGTGGATCTCTTGGTTTCTCTCCCATCACCCTGGCTGGCTGCTTTTCAAATTGTGATGGTTGCTTCTGCTGATTCCTGAAGCTAGAAGGTTTGAAACCTTTCTTCCTTTGGTCATACTTCTCATTCTTCTTGTCCTTCCATGACTTATGGTAATCAGGTTTTCCTTTTATTTACTCATAGCAATACTTAGCCTTACTAATTGCTTCTTCAAGAGTTATAGGTTCATAAAACTTGATTCTATCTTTGTAATACTGAGGCGATCCACTCATAAAACGCTGGATTTTCACTTTTTCATCTTTGATATACCTGACATACCTCAACAATTCTAGGAACTTATTTGCATACTCTTCCATGGTCTGTTGTCCCAATCTCAGCTCATGGAATTCTTTGATCTTGTCATCATAGTACCTGTCAGAGAGGTATTTCTGCTTGAAATAATTCTGGAATTGTTTCCACTTAAGTATTTTTTCACTGATCCTCCTTGCTTGCTTGAAGTGCTCCCACCAAATGGATGCCCTTCCATTCAAATTGAATATGGGAACTTTTTCCTTCATGTTCCCCAAATAATTCTGAACTTGGAAGTACTTCTTTATCCCAAGAAGCCAAGCTTTAGCTTCTTGTCCAGTCTTTACCTCACCATCAAACGTAGGAGGTTTATCCTTCTTAAATTCATCCCGAGAGCGATCCCTATGGTGCCTCTTTCTCTTTCCCTTGTGAGAAGAAGAGCTTTAATCCCCACTTTCTTCTTCTGAGTCAGATGATCTACTAGTAATCCTTCTTCTTCTTCTAGTACTGCTCTTACTGCCTTCGAGTTTTATTGTACCCTGTCCAGATTCTATCTTTCTTTGCAAGTCTGTCAAACTTTGCAACATAGCAGCATTGAACTGATGTTGTTCTTCCTAGGCCTTAATCAAGCTTCTCACAGTGTCTGCAATATTTGGCGGTGTCTCTTAGAATCTCCTTCCATTAGACTCTATGTCATCATTTCCAACTCAGAAAGTTTCCCCCATGGCATCTCACGCACGCTCGTAGGAGTCTCGAGCATCATATCCTTCATGGGTTTTCATGGCTGAACCACAACTTACTTTTCTAGGATGTACTATGACTCTGTAAAATGTGTTATCAACACCATTTCTTAGACACAGAGTAATTCAAAATAAAAAACATTTACTTACTGTCACCTGGCCTATCTAGACCCAATTTTGTAACTGATAGCTTTTGTTAACTGATTCTCGACCCATCCAGGCCCAATGCTGCAATCCGCAACTCTGATACCACTCTATCATGTACCCATCCCCCAATATCATGCGGAATTAAAAAATTCATCGAGAGCCTTTACTGTTCATTGAAACACGGGGCATGGCCGTGACCACATCTCAAAATTTCCAACACTATCACGCTCCCTCCCGTCTTCCATTGATTCATTTGAAGATATGCAAGGAAAGATCTCAGAGGAGATCAAACAGTGGAGAGAAATGTGACAGAAATCAATGATCATAAACGATCCCATAGCAAGAACCAAATCAACAACTCAGAATTCACCCGTAAAAAATCAACGGTGCGGAAAGCCCAAGTTGCGGGGTCGAAAAGTTACAAAAAAACCAATTTTACTTCCCGCAACCCAAATCCCGCATCAGAAACATATCAACAGCGGAGAATCGTCTTGTGAAGATTGACATCACGGAGACTTGAATTGTGGGATTGGGAATTATGGAAATTGAGACACCGTGATCCTGGAAGTTGCGGAAGGGAAATATGCGAAACGACATTCCGGATTCCACATCCCGCAATCCTGCAAATTTGCGTAAAGGAGGATTTCTACCAAGAAACTCAGTTTTTTTACTAAAGTCTTGGATCAATCTAATCATTCAGGCCATTACCAATATGACCAATCTACCCTACAACTTAGTTCAAAATGCATTGAGGGAAAAACATACATAGATTGCCTATAATTGGAGTTATTTAAAAGAACAATGCATCATTTCAACATAACAACACGTTCATCACTTTCCATCAAGCAATTACAATGCAAGAAATATACTTGCAGAGAATTATGTAGACAAGAACACTTATGTTGAACAGAACTTGTCCCACAACCAGCTATGTCGTTTCAACGTTCCTCCCAACCATAGGCCAGTGTGCTTCTTAGTCTCTGTTGCTACCACCCTCGAGCGAGGCATGATTTTCTACAGAAATAAGGGAACACTAGAAGACTCATACATAGCCAAGGGTTTTGTACAACTCATCCAATCCAACACAGATGGGTTTATCATGCTGTAAGGGAAAACATCCCAATAGATGGGTTTCACAGGTCACTCTTCCAAGCCATCTCATAGTTGCGTTTCATAGACTGTTCAGAGTCAAGCCGACCTTCACCTTAAGGACCAGTTGAGACAACATATGGGTTTATCAAATTGTACACAGTCAAGCCATCTTGCTTCTGGGTTTATCAAGCTACCTAGCCAAGCTAGCATCCACAGTTGGGTTTATCAAATTGTCCAGCCAAAGGTTACTCACCAGGTCAAACACAACAAGACATAACCTAGCCAACAGATGGGTTTATCAGGCTTCTAAGGTAATGGGCCGGAAGAACTGCTAAGATAGTGATCTCATCTATAGAGCTAAGAACACCTTCACAAGAACTATCTAGCCTGGATTCTCCACTTCCTACACACCCAACACAAGGAAGTGTCCCCTTCTCTACTCCATAGTCCTTCAGGCTACACCTTCCCTTCCAGTGCTCTTCAAGATGTGCATAGCAGGTTCACCAACCACTCTTATCTTATTGTGAGGATCCACACTAGGTTTTATCAAGCACATTCTACATATCTCCCATTCCTAATTCTTGTACATAGTTCAGACCCGAACCAGGGTGCACAATACAACAACCACAGGGAGACTCTACAACACAGGCTTACTCTGGAACATGAGTAACAGGGTCTCATACACTCTGTTGTTTAAGATAATGCTGCCATGCAACAATCATAGTCCTTCCAAGGGAAAACACTTGCAGAATGTGAAGGATACACACATGAAGAGATTCACTGCTGAAGGGATTTTCATGAATGGAGAATGGAGATGGATGATGATCCAGAACGTCCCACAGCTCTCTAAATATGAGAGTAAAACCAATACGTGAACGCGTGAGTCAAACTGGCATACGGTTTTGGTGTTTTCTTGTCCCTGCAAGCAAAACATGACATTCCAGAACTGGGTTCTCTACCCAATTCGAATTTTTCCCATACTCTTCCCCTTCCAAGCAATAACTACCTCAAGCACCTTTTGGCAGAATAATTAATGGTTGGGAAGAAACACAAGAAAGATATTAGTTGACGATTCTGATGGGTTCTCCCAATGACACATGGATTTTCCCCAAATAGCCAAGGTTACCATTCCCCACCCCCTTATCCTTAGGAAAATCATGCCCCCATCTCACTATTCATTGCATTGATATAGCTGGCTGTGGGTTTTTCATTAATTTTCATATTTACATGATGCTCACAAACGTGCTTGACTTAGCACAGAAACCATAGGCATCAACCATGATCGCATATATTCCAAACATCAATCAGTGACAAGGCCTTAGCCTTGAGCTCCTTGTCATGATTCCATATAATATTTACATCATATGCATTAATGCAATGGGGTCAAAACCGGGGTGTTACACAAGAACCCAGTTTTGATGCACAATTGGAATTCTATTCCCCGAGTAGGGATTCAACAAGTGTCCCTGAAATCCTATAGGAGGTTAGATTCAACGTGCCGTAGAATGATGACCATGGCTCATATCACTAAACCATCGAATCCGTTGGATATAGGACATCTGGATAGTGCTAGGGGTGTCCTTCTACTCTGGATCCACGAACAAGGGATCATGTTTTTGGTCAATTTTGGAAACTAGGGTTATCTCAATAAGGGGATGTGAAATTTTTACACATAGGGGTCATATTTGAAAATTCCTCGACCATGAACATGTGGCTAGAATTCCCACAAAGAACCTCCCTAAACACACTTGCATGTCCCATCGGAACCCCATTTTGATGCACAATTGGAATTCTATGGCCCGGGTAGGGATTCAATAAGTGTTTGTGAAACCCTGTAGGAGGTGGGATTCAATGTGCCATAGAATGATGACCGTCTCTCAGATATCTATGTTTGACTAAGAGAAACACATTGTACGCACACAAAATAAGGTTACCTTATTAGTACAGTTTGTTCCTATTATTCCTCTTATAATCGAACTGTTTTACCGTACTACTCGGTAAGTTTTTACACTAGAGCATACAATAAATATAATTTATGGAAATTTATAAAATAACTCTATGGAATTAATAGGGCCAATAAAGTACACAAGAGTTTTATCACATTCATTATTAGTCGCATTCATCACACAAAGGTATTTTTCATGCAAAGGGTCGATCTAGAGCACTAGGGTGTTGCTCATACTCTTTTTCCATACAATACTTGGATATAAGAACTTTGTGTTCAAGTCCAAGTCAATCAAATACAAACTTGTGGACTCAGGTTCATCACATTAATTTTAGAAACATGTATAACAATAACAATGAGTGATACTGCACTACTAATTAACAACTCGAGAATGGTCCTTTAAAGTATTCAAGTCATTTGTAATTATTTTTGGGGTATATTGATAAAGTTTAGGGTTAGTTCAAATTTGACATAAGTATATGAATATACTTCAATACATAAACATAAATTTATAAAACATACTTATAATACATTTAAACATATACTTCAATACATAAACATGAATATACTTTAGAATAGTACTTCTCCAGTAATTTTAAACTATAATAAAATCACCAAGAATTTTAATCTCTTCCAAAGTTGGTCCTCGAGGTGATTCATCAAATGCCATGTACATTAAAAAAATGATAAAATAATGTGTTGGAGATACAACAATAAAGAATCATAACCATTATTTTGGATCAACCTTATACTCATATACTTTTAGGTTTGATGTGTATCCCATATATTGCTTAAATGAAAGGCATCATGCCAAACACCAATTTCATTTATGTAGACCACACAGGTGCATCACTTAGGTGTGTCAACTTCGTGCATCCTTTAAATGTTTGTTAGGTTGTTATGTGGGTAAGGTGCTTTTGTATTCCACTTAGTTGGGTCGGTTTCTTAGGTGTGTTGAGTGCTTATGTGTGGTAGGTATGTTGATTTTTTGTGAATACAATTTAACATTGTATATGCATTTGGATCGTGGTAAAAAATAATTTAAATGTACATTGTTGGCATTATGTAATATTGTAATTGTGCATTGTCCACAAATTTATATATGATATCTCCATGCAATCATAAAATCTATCAAATATTGGGAACATTACATATAGAAACATTCTTTGCCACACATGTATGATCACACTTAAAACACTGAACCATGAAGATCTCAAGAACCTTGATATGAAATATTTTTATATCATGAAATTTATAATACAAAAATATAAGGCCCTTATATGGCCTATCAATGTACATGTATCAAAAACATCATTGATGTACATGAAAACAAAATTACATCTGTCCTAGACCACGCCCTTAAACTCTAACTTCCTCTTGTATAGAAAAGTAAATATTTGTCCTAGACTAACACATCAAAACCCTAACTCTCTCTTGTTTTTTACCAACTCTGATGCTTGATTCCTCTGTCCACAACCATTGTGCGTCTCTAGAGACTGCAAATAATTGACACTATTTCTTGATCAGGAAATTGAACTAACACTGTCCAACAATAACAAAGTTTGAAAATTTAAAATATGACTCAATTGTATAGAAAACAAACACTCTTTGCATCCATTTGGGGTATAGATGCCTTTGGTGTCCTCATCCTTGCATAGAGTCTCTCTGCAATTCTTCTTTGCGAATTAAAAAACTATGTCAATTATCTCAACAATTATCAACATGTACGTGAATGAGAAAGTACTAACCAATTATGTAAATAATGAATATCTAACTGAAAAAAATTGTTCTAGGGAATGACACTGGGTTTATTTAGTAGAAAAAGGATTTGTAGGTTGAACATCAACCTCTGTCACATGCACAAAGGGATCAGGGTGTGGCTACATTTACCAAATGCTAAAATAGTTAGACATCGTGCATGTCCATAGACAATACAAATGAACTATACAATTACAAATATTCAAGTAGATACCTCTATGTGACTTATCCCCATTATAGATGCAGCATTGAATGCAACATCAAAAACCCCTCTAAGCTCTAAAACGGATGACTCTACATCCTAATGCTATAAACATGCGAAAATAACATTAAGAAAAACTAGTTGTGAAGTGAATTCAAAGCTAACCAACAACTTCCATTGGAAGTGTGTACATTACACTGGAATCAGTAGGTTCATCGTCATGGACACCCACTCTTTTTAAGGAAGAGGGCCGTTTGCATTAGACAACATACTTATCTATGTTTGGACTATGGGGAGATCCAAACCAAAGAGGTGGTGAAGGTATTTGCGGTGATGTCTGCAGACATAAAGCGTTACCATAGTTAGGCATGGACATGAATGGATGGAATAATTTGTATTGAAAAACTAACATGTTGTAATATACTTACCTATGCCTAGGACATATCTCCCCCATGGGAGGGACTGCTTCCAGCAATTGCTTGCCCCTCTGCATATCTAAATAGGACATGCAAGTTTAAAAATTATAAATATTAGCAATCTATAAAGGACTGTACAGTAATAAATTTAAATAGTTTGAAAAATATCCATTCATTAACCATATACATACATTCCTGAGGTAATCAGAAAATACAATTGGGGGGAATTAGCTGAGATAAATGTCTCCAGCATCTTGTTCAAAATGGGGTTCGTGCAACTTCAAAAATTGTAAATATTAGACAATTTAACAAATTAATTAACTAACACATGTATTACAAAAATTATATGTATTAACAAAATGAAACATGTTGAAATATTACCTCGTTGTTGGTTGTTTGAGCCTAAGATGCAACCACACCGGGTGCACTACCACCCCCCTTAGAGGAATCAAGCTCTTGTAAGAGTAAAAAATGCATATATTAAGAATATTTTAATATGTGTACAATATGGAAAAATTAAATAGAACAACAATAGAGTTTTTACAATGTCCTTACCTAACAACCAATCATCGTAGAGGTACCATGTGTTGGTCCACGACCATAACAGGATTGACCACATGTTGTGCACATGTGTGACTTACTTTGGGGCACATGGGATGTTGTTATATACACATCAATAGATGGTTATCTGCCACTGGAAGCTAGTGGTTGTATCCCACCAGAGGGAGAGGGTCCTTCCTGCTCAATAGTTGTGGTGTGTTGGGAAATCATTTTAGCTAGCATAAGAAATTCCTCCTATGTCTCGGTAACCATATCATGTGTAGGAGGGATGTCTAGCCTCAGAAGCTAGGAGCGGGGTGGAGGTATCTATCTATTGGCATATCTATGCATAACATTGGGCCAATTTTGGGGCATCCCCCTATCAGCGCCTTGGAACCCTAACATGTCAAAATAGTTGACAAGTTTTCCCATCACAAACTCTACATAAATTTTTCGAAGGAAGTACAATGGTAATTCCATGTTGTTGTGCGGGGAAATATAAAAAACCATGTACCATTTTTCCATCCAATGTTATCTATTGGGTTGACAGATGCACCACTAAATTGAAATATGTGGCATGCTTCTCTCTGGAATGTCATTGTCCCAAGCACTCTAAATAGTGTATATATGTGCTCTTTTGTTATTTTGAGCTTGTTGATCTCATTGTAGCTCAAACCATCAGCATATTCTCATCTTTTTTCTTCCCTGTAGGATATTATGCTATACAAAGAATAATTCGATCTACTGATCGTATCCACTATGGTCAACAATGATGCTGACAAGGAGCGACGGAGTTCATCTCCACCCCTCCAAGAAGAACCAATCTCTCTCAAATGACCAATAACTCTCAAAATATCTCCATTATGGTCTATAGTAGCCACTGCAATCATACATACAAAAAAAATATCGTAAGAAAAATAAACACATGGTATAATGACACCCCTAAGCAATTAAAAGTGTAAAACTACTGCATGACAAATAAAAACATAAACTAATTATAATTTAAATTTTAAAATTGATCTTGAATTTTATAGTAAAGAATAAACATTTAACATTTTTTCATCTTAAATTTATGTTGTAAATTTGTATTAATTCCAATTTCCATATGCATGTGTACATAAAATGTCCTATGTGCATATGTTGATTGGGAAACTCCTCTAGCTTATTTTAAGGCTTGGATTATGAAGTTCCATCGGAATTGTGAGGTGTTGACTAATGCCCTTGCAGGACCAACTCCCAGATTATGCATAGAGGCAAGGGCTAGAGCCTAAAAGAGGTGGAACAAGGTGTTATTGATGAATAAAATCCCAATATAGGCAAGGATTGTGATATATATGTAATTATTTGTTGTAGTGTGATTTTTTTTGGACTCCAAAGTCCATTTAGCATCTTTGTTTATATGTAATTTGGGCCATGTATGGATTCCACTTGATGTTATTTTAGTTGTATGCACTCTTTCTCTATACCCATGAGAGACTTTGCATAATTGTGTATAGTGGCTTTTATGGTTACAGGGTTTCCACTAGATTCTATCATGTATGATAGTATGAGATTAGCATGTAATCAAACACATCAACCTCTCTATGTATCTTGATGTTCTTAGAGCCTATTGTTGAACTCCATTGTCTTGACCATAACCAAAAAGTACCCTTCAGTCAAGAGGAAATATTTGTTAAGAATGGGAAGCTTCTATACCTTATTTTAACACTTGGATTAGGAAGTTTCACCAAAACTATAAGGAGTTTATTAATGTTCTTGGACGACCAACTTCGATATTTTGGATAAAGGCAAGGGATTTACCATGTTTGTTTATGTATTTTAGGGAAGATATGAATTCTACTTGAATTTTTTTTTAGTTGTATGCAACCTTGCAATATACTTGACAAACTTTGCATATTTGTTAATTTTGGTTTGGATTCACAAGGATGCTTGTGAATATACATATGCAAATAGTGAGGTTGATTTTTATTTTATGAGTAAATTGGGATTTTGGTTTACATTGGGCATGTAAATTACTTATGCAAACTTGCAATATACTTGAAAAACTTTGCATATTTATGAATTTTGGTATGGATTCACAAGAATGCTTGTGAATATGCATATGCAAATAGTTAAATTGATTTGTTTTTTATGAGTAAATTGGGGTTTTGGTTTCCATTGGGCATGTAAATTTTAGTTTGGATTCACAAGGATGCTTGTGAATATACATTTGCAAATATTCAAAATGAATTGGTTTTTATGATTAAATTGGGGCTTTGGTTTCCATTGGGCATGTAAATTCCTTTATGGGCATGTAAATTAAAAAAAAATGGTTTCAATTCATATTAGGGCATAGAAATTATTGAATATAGGGAAATTAGCATGAGAGGATTTGGATTAAATACCTCACAAGGAATAGATTGATCCCCAAGGTGGAGTTTGTTGGCCTTTTCTCACCCAAAATGTGTTCACCCTTGCTTTTTTTTCTCCTACCAAACTCGTTCCCGCACGTGGTTGTGGAGAAAATGATGGGATCAACATGTTTTAAGCATAAAACAGGTTTTACATAATGCGAACGCATTTTCACGCACTATAACATGAGCACGCTTTTGTGCACTATAACACATGCACTTTTTTTTAAACTATCCTAATTGACAAGCATGCTAGCAGGCTTTGGACTAGGCTTGGAAGGGTCGGGATTGCTTGGGATGATTTCTATTTTATTGATCTTGAATGATTGAATTCACTCTACGATTTCATCTAAAAGTTCCCTCAACTTTGTTCACTAAACCATATATATATATATATGCGAGAAATTTTGTAATGATATCTGAAGCAAGAAATGCTTGGAACATCAATGCCATACAAGAGGTATGTGTGTGAATATTATTTTGTGTATTGTGTGCACCATGATATGATGAAGCATTGGATACAAAGTTATAGATGAGGTGAATCCTCGAGTGGTAAATATGATGAAAGAATTCTTGTTATGTGCATTTATAATTGTTTTAAATTAGTATATGTTTCACAATAGAAAACTATGATTATGCACATATTATGTTAGTTTGATAGGATTATCTATGTTTCCAAGAAAAACAGAAATGATTAAAGGTACTCGAGAAGAAGTTCCACCATATGAGAGGTATGGACGCAATAGTTAAATATATCAAGTTATGTGTCATGAAATGAAAATGCATGAATGATTTATCGAACATAATGGTTTTTATATATGTCATGTATCACTCACAAATGTTGAAGGTACATCTTTTCAGGTAAAACTAATCTCTAACGAGTTGTCCTGAAAAGTGGGAACAATATGTTCCAAAGGAAGTTGTATTTATGTTTCTCTTTATTTAATAAAGAGCATATCTATGCATATGCTTTGTGATAAATATTGGAAATATCTAGTCATAGTTGTGTAAAGAATAGGTTGTGGAATACAAGACAAGCAAAGGTAGATAAAAGATCAACAATTCCAAGGGAAAATGTACATTGAATACAAAATCTTAGGAGATATCAATAGAAATGAAGGTGTTATTCTTAAGGGTGGGAGGTTGTAATATACCACTTCTTAGGTGAAAGTGTGTACCTACTCGTGGTAAGGAGCTCAAGGAAGAAGCTCCACAGGTTAAAAATCTCTAAGTATGAATTCCTAAGTTGTATTGTAAATTGAAGAGTTAGGAGACCGAATACTTGACTGGACTAAAATTATGGGGGCATGGAATCCATTAAGGGGAGAGGTTGATTGGTTAATTGGGCATGAGTGGATGATGGGTGTCATCTTGGTGTCATAAGAACTTATCAATAAAAATAAACTAATACGAGTACGACACTTCCATTTATAAGTGCCGCTTAAAAGATGATTAAAAGTTAGTTCTAGGAGGGAACACCGAAGAAACCACTAGTCATCGTAAGGAAAAAACAAGTTAATATGACCTAAATAAAAGCATAAGGATAACCAGTGTTAAATGCCGATAAGAAAAATCAAGAAGTTAGATAAGTTTCCATTTATATCTTAGCCTCGGCAGGAGGCAGGATCGAACAGGTACATAAAAACAAGTTAAGTTCACTACTAAGTTACTAATAAATTACACAACAAAGTATTGTTATTCTATGGCAAGAAAATGTCATTAATAAAGACATTAAGTAGTTATAAGTACTCATGGAAAGAAACATGCAAGATTTTGCATATAAAATAAAGTAAATAAATTATTTACTTTTGAAATTTATGAGAGAACTAAAAGAATAAATCATAAATAAATGATTGCAAGGATACATAGAAATTAATGCATGGGTAATTCCTAGTTAATGTATGGACGACTAATAGTTGATACATAGATGATTAGTATCTAATACATAGATTATTAATACAATGTATAGATGATTAGTATGCAACACATGAATAACTGTTAAGTAAAGGATAATATAGCTCATAACAAAGACATGAATAAGTCTTAGCTGCATGGTTAACATATGTATGTGCTACTTAACTTTTCTATAGAAGTAAAATATATTTTTAAAAGCAATTTCTTTTAATAAAATGTGCTTGTTAAAGTTAACCTTAAGAGGAGGTAAACTCTGTATATTAAAAAATAATTCAAAAGCCAAAAGGAAGAATGTGTGCGCTTCATTCCAGCAAAGTAGGTATGGCTTCTTGTTTGGAGAATTTAAAAATCCCATTAACACACACATACATTAGGGGAGAGACCCAACCTCTAATCACACATTTATTTTCTGCAGTGGAAATGGTTCGATAGAACTAAGAGAACACTCTATAGTCTAGCTTATATCACCTGCATGGGACTATTATATCGGTCATAAAGGGTATGCGATCCCTATTGCTCCAATTAAAATTCGACAACACAGGCTATTTAAAGATGTTTAAAGATGTCACAAATATTTAAAGAACGTTTTTCTTCAGCATTGAGAGTTGTTTTCTCACAAATGTTTAAAGATTGTCAATGCCAAAGAAAAAGAGTTTAACAGGCTATGCTTGCGTGAGAAAAGAGTTTAAGACTCACTGTTTTTCTTTAATGGGTGGAAAAACATTTTAAACTTTCAAAGATGGAGAAAAACATTCTTTAACAAATCTTGTTATGCATGAATAAGTAGAGTTTGTGATAGGTGTTTTTGCCATGCCTGGTATTTGAAATTATGCCTCTGTTATTAGACTTTGTGGCTGGCAATTTTGCCATGTCCAACATTTAGAATATTTCTCAATTAAATGGGTTTATGGATGGGGGTTTTGCCATGCCAGAACAAGAACACATATAATTGAATTTATGGCTGGGTAAGTCGTTAATTATCAAAAGAATTTGAATGTATTTTTAATTGCATATTAAATGGTTGGGCGTGTCTCTTAAAGAAATAATCCCATGCCAACAAAAAAAAAAGTGTTAAATTGTTCTAAATTATGGGAGAGTGAACCCCACCTTGTCACAAGGATATTTGAAGTTAAGAGATAAAGTCTAAATACTTACCAATTGAAGAGTGGTTAAAGAATCGAAAAACATAGCCTTAAGAAAAGCTCAAGCCTCAAAAGTTGACGACAAGCATAGGTCAAGTTTTGATTAGTGGGTTAAACTTCAGGAATATAAATTTGTCTTCTGTAGGTAAGAAAGCAAGAATAATTTGGTTAAGTAACTTTCTAGTATTTTAGTGAATTCTGACCTAGCTTGGGGTGGTGTCTCTCTTGATGGAATAAGCGCCAAGAGAGAGGCAAATGGTTGGGTCGAATGTCGAAGTCAAGTCTTCGATTGTTCAAGTTGTGTAAGTTTCTTAGTTTCAAATAAATGCTTATTTTTTGTATAGTTAGAGAGGCAAATGGTTGGGTCGAATGTCAAAGTCAAGTCTTCAATCATTCAAGTCGTGCAAGTCTCCTAGTTTCAAATAAATGCTTAATTATTGTAGAGTTTTATTTTCATTAGATTTAGTTGAATACATACTTCGTGTAAATATGTTTACATATAAGTATTTTGTTTAGCCTAGAATGGTAATTAAATTTTATCCTAGAAAATGTATGGATATCCTCTTAAAGAATTATAATATTTATTATTCTGTGAAAAATAGTGTGTTATCAATGTTGAAAGAATATAATGGAAATTTACCATATATATGATATTCGAAGGGATTTGATACGCTTAATATATGATGGAAACTTATATTTGATATGCTTACTATATGATGGAAACTTATATCAAGTATTTATATAGGGACATGTGTATGTAAGTTAAATATATGTTTAATTTTGTCAAATAGGTAAGTAAGCATTATGAATGGGTCCCTAGAGGATAGAATTGACATCGTATTGGTCCACGTTGAAATGGTTAGATTTTGTACCTATTATGTATTTATTCTAAAAGGTAGCTTGGCAAATACATCGGGATTTTATGGGAGCTGTCTAACAAGGGGACTCTTTGACTTTCAGTCTAATTTTTTGTCGAAATCTCGTGAATGTAATCTACAAAATTTGTAATTTCTATTGTTTGTTCAACGATTTTAAGCTCAAAAATGAAATCAGGTAACATGAAAACCCCCAACACCCACACTCTGTAAGATCTAGCAATGTTTTTAGGGTCTTTTGAAAATTCCATGAAGATTAATGATAAAAAACTGATAAAAAACACTCGGAAACATTAAATGTCAAAAGGTCCCCTGTTTAGACAACTCCGATTTTATGTGCTATCCTTTATCTTTAATAGTTAACTTAAGGTCGGTAATGTTATTAATTATTCAAATGACTATGGATAATTAAGTTCCTTACGTAGATATTAGTGTTATTTAGATTGAATCCTAATGGTTAATTAACTAAAATTGAAGATTTGTATGTTTATAGATTAAGTGTTAAAACTTGACTTTGTATTGGTTGTAAACTATAGATAAAAGATTTATTAAGTATCCATTGATATTAGGAGGTTCCTATCCAATGTTTATTCCTTTATACTTTTATTAGACGAATACGTTAATTATGGTCAAGTGCACTAGTTCATAAATATGTTAATGTAGGAACTTGTTGCAAATATTTATGTGTAGAGATTCCAATAGGAAGAATATCAGAGGTATTATACACTTCCTTAGTAGTTGCAATTACTTGAATAATTGTATAAGAAGGCAACTAATTGGTTGTAAGGAAAATGGGATGAGCATACATTACAATAATTAGTAATAGGTAATAAATAAAATTTATAAGTTAGGAGTGTGATGACTATAATTATATGAAACTTAAAACATTCGAGTTAAATAATTTATATACTCCAAGTAGTTTAAATGGGTCTATGATATGGATATTAAGGAAGAGAATATTAGACCTTCTACTAGATGCAAGTGATTAGTAAAATGGAAGTGTTTTAATTTATGCTCTTATGCAATAGAATGATTTTCATATATTTATATGGAAATAAAGTTATATTGTATGCACTTAACATGTGTGAATGTTTGAGTAAAGTCAAAAGAATAACTTTATAGCTCCATTTCCTTAAATAAGCACCAAGGAAATCGAGGACCATTACAAGTCCATCATCCTGAATCTTTTATGGATCTATAATGTGTACTTTCCTTGACTGAGGAAAATTGCATCTGGTTCTACAACAATACCAGCCCCAAGAATCATGGCAAGATTCTTGAATAATTTACTTTGCCTTCTTTAGTATATGAGTACTGTGCAAATCTTCTTCTTAGTAGGAGGTTCTATAACCAGTTCCATTGGTTCTACAAGAGCTAGTGAATCTAGCTTTTTGCTCTCAATATCTAGAACAAAATATGGGTTCTTTATCTTTTTCCACTTTACATGAATGCATATATGACTAACCAAAGGTATTTGGAAGTATTCACTTACATAATAGTATTAGGGATTCTATTATGGATACACATATTGTTGGAGGAATCTTCCCATAAAAATAGAGGAACCTCTTGATCTACTCCTAGAAGCTTCTCACTTCGTATCATCCTACTTTCATTCAATATCTTCCATCAGAATGACTCTTTACTCAATGCTTGTCATTCTTTGCTTCTAGGTCAGGGAATATGTTTTTTCCCTACAAGCCAAATTTATTCTAATGGTGAGAAACATTGCATAACCATGAAATCCATTCACATGAATGTAACTTCAATGCACTGGTAATGGTTCACATAGTTATGTAAATATATTAATCAATGTTTGATCATAACTCAATTCTAATGTCATGCAATCTTATGCATCCCTATATTGTTCTTTAATTAATCATAACATATACTTTATGAGTTTTACTATTTTCCAATAAAAGAAAGACTATATGATCAAGAAGTTATACCATAACATACTTCCTAATTATAGGAATACATATCTGCATCCAACTATAATGAAACACATTTATAACCTTTTAGATATGATTTATCAAAACAAAAATACATATCCTTTATTGTTTCAAGGGATCCCTCTTGATCTAGGCATCTTTGTGCATTTTACTGGAGTCCCTAGATCATAATATTCTTTCTTCACTGCAACTTTAATGCTACAAAATTAATCACATGAAAACGGTAAAGAATCTTCGCATGGGGAGTTTGGATCCCATGCAAACTAGAGCAATTTCTCTTCTGCACTAAAGGAAATACTCTTTTTAACGAGCATCATCTTATTCCTATAATAATTTTTTCTGAGTAGTTTCATCTTCTATTGCAATAGAAGCATGAAACTTATATTTATCCTTTTCCTTTGCTTTTCACTCCCTTACATAACAAACATTATTTTGACAATTGCACCATCGAACCTATGACTTGTTAGAGTTTTTTGTTGAGCTCTTTCTTCTTTCAATGAAAGAACTTATTTAGAGGGAATGGTTTCCACCCTTTCTTCATTCTTGTTGTGAGGGAGATATTTTATTCCTTGGTGCATACTTACTTGCATTGGATTTTCCCTACACTGGATGAAGGTTCCTCAATCACTGTGGATAGGTAGATATCCAAGTCACATTCCTCCAATATGTTCAATACCATCACCTTCGAAGTGTTGAAAATGGATATACCCTCTAGACGGTTTTTTGGTTGAAGAAAGATCGATGTGATGGATCCTTAAAAATTTTGCTCAACTCCTCAGGACCTACACAGGATTCTAGTTTCTTGCACAATCTCATCTTCTTCGCATCCTGAGCTCTGATACCATGTTGATTTTTCAGAAAATATAAAGCTATTTGATTTTTAAATCTTTAATTGCACAATAATTGAACACTAGAATCAATAGAAAACGAAATTACACAAATCATTTGTTGACAACACAAAATGTACCTTGGGAAAACATGAAAAAAATAATGAGGATGAAAAACCCAAAAATTCTATAGAGTATAACAAATAGATTACAAATAGTGTTTTGCACAACAACAAATTATCTTCACCACCCCAGGTGATAGATAAGAGAGAATACTAAGCAATAGCGAATAATCATCAACTATATGAACTTCCCATGTTCCTAGAACATTAAAAACATGTCATAAGACACTGCCATGCATACAATAGTGAATGGTTGCATGAGAATTGTGCACACTTGCACTACAACTGTGAATTGCCTTCATGAATAATAATTATGGTTCATTCGAATCTCCATCATGCATAACATATGTGTCATGCCTTTTGGTCTTTGACATTAATCGGTGCTTAAATGAAATTGGAGTGAACTCGTCATCTAACTAAAAGTATGATCACTTAGTTAACATGTTAACATAAGTGTCATAGTTCTTTAACACAAGCATTGTCATGTAAACACTTTATTAACTAAAGTGTCGTCTTTTACTTTAACTAAATTGTAAACACTTTAGTTATCTAGTCCATATTTCTTAAATTTTAGTTAACTATTATTAAGTTAATCATGCTGATTGATTTGATTGAAGTGATTCACTGAGTTGTACTTTACTTAATTGATTGCATACATTAATATTTAAACTAATTCTTAATCTGAATCATTGATTAAGGAATACATATTTAAATGAATCTTTATAATTTGTTCATCTTAGTCATTCTCTAGGAAATTCAAATTCTCTTAATCTCTATGCTTATCTCTTTTTCTTTAGTATATGGTTTATGTGTTAACTTTATCTATTTATCATATCATGTTATACTTAGAATACTTGTCGTATGTTATGATCATATTATATTACTCTTAGACCATATAGTCGTATGCTAAGATAATTTAACTCTAGAGGTGGCCAGCCTCTAAAGGAGTCTTAATAGCATCTCATGACCATGGTTAGTAATATATCACATAAAATTTATGCTTCAACATGTATTGTAATCTCACAGATCACAGAGGGTTACCAATAATACACATTTAAAAGTATACAGAAGTATCAGAGACAAGAGACAAGAACACAAATATAAGAATAACATATTATATTATAATAGAAGAGTCCATACAATACACAAAACTGAACCAAGTTCTCATCTAGCTCAACAGCCTAATATATATGATTTACAAAATAGTTACAAATAACTACCTGTCAGTTCTGTCAACCGACACGACCTTAGGTGGCCGACCTAATCTCTAATTAGTTGGATGATCGACTTAGTCGGCTAGTCGACTATCTCCTCCAACATCTCCCCCACAAACAAAATTGTTATTCGTCCCGAAGAAACAAGGGAGATACTCAAAAATTATTTGGCTGTCTAAAGTATTTATTTATTTGTTTATCCTTTTATGGGTTGTGAAGTCTGATAGCTGGTCTTTTCTGTCCACATACTTCCACAATTGCTTCTGCTATCACTTCCAACTGATGTTAAAATTTCGTCCAACTTTGCAATACTTTTTGGATGTCAATGGTTAATGTTGTAAGACTTAAGAGTGTCGACATATTCTCTTGAATGGAAAGGTATGCTATCCTTTCCATTTCGGGACCCATAAAATGGTCCTTCTATGCTGTTGTCTCAAAAAGTCTTTTCATCTGTGGGCAAATGATTTCTAATTTGTCTAAGCTTGGAATTGCCTACTGCACCCACTGGTGTGATTGTTGCTCGAGCTTCTGCAGTTTGGTTGTTTCAAGCACAATTTGATCTTCGATAGTGCTTCTGAGTGCTTCTGCTGTGCTCTTCCTCTTCTCCAATGCTTGGATTTCTTATCGGGTCTGTCGGGTCTGCTGGAAGACTTGCCCATAATAAGAAGGCCAATCCCATAGTACTCCTTTGGTGATGACCGACTCCTCCATGTGATCTTAAATCACTTTGTAATATTAGGAGAAGGCTGTGTGTTGTTGCATTAGTAGTCGAGCTGTTTCTTCTTTTTTCTCTTCCCTTGTGTTTTGCATCTGTTTATGTAGTGCCGACACCACGCTTTCAAACAACTGATACTCTTTCTCTAGCATCTTGTTGGTATCGACCTCTGCTGGTCCTGGTATAACATACTATGCAAGGTTTCGACATTTGTTGAGGAACTTGACTTATTCCCTTTCATTGTCATCGAGCTCCTTGCGTCTATTCTGGCTCCTTGTCTTTGCTTGAATGGCTAGGGTTTCCAAGAGTTGTCCCAACTCTCCATCCATCAGCTTTGTTGCATCGACTGTAGTGGTCGACCCAAGTTGGCTGATGTGAACCATTGTCACTTGTGGTTGATGGTCCCTCTTCTTTCTATATATCTTTCTCTTATGCTTTTGCTCTGCTTGTTGCTATACTTGTGTACCTGTAAGAATTAGACTTTCCATCAATGGGTTGTCTGGTTGCTAGTCTGTAGTGGTTAGGGGAATTTCTGGTTGGGGCTGCAGTATGAGTGCTGCTGGTGGGTGTGTATCTGGGGGATTTTGTACCGAGGGTCCAGATACAGATGTTGTTGGTATTGGTGGTTGTTGCAAATGTGGTTCAAGTGCAGCTGGTTCGATTGCAGGTTCTGGGTTGGGGGGTGGTGGTGGTGATCGTGATGGTGAATGTTCGGGTGTGATTGGAGTTGTGGGTATGTATTCAGGTGTCGGATCGTCAATTTGTGGGGGTGAACCTTCCGGGATGTTGAAGAAAAGTTTGTCGATTTCTTGATTTATTTCTTCCATGTTCTCTTCTTCCTCATTTCTTGTCAGTTCATTGGCTGGTCGAGGGGATTCGGGGTTGGTTGGGATGAAGGATGAGGTCCAACTTGCGACAACTTGAGCTACTTTGTCTTGGTTCCTCACAAATGTGGATGTTATTACTCCCACAAACCTCGGTTTTTGGGGTATTCGGCTAGGTTGTGAAGGAGAAGGCTGTCATGATCCACCAGTTTCAAACAGAGGCATTTTGGTGGTGATCTTTTGTATAGAGGTGAGTAACTCATGCAATTTTTTTATGTACACCTGGAAGTCTCTGTCTTGATTGAACCTCTCCTTCAAGGTGTTCGGAATATCATTTTTACATATGTCGACCAGGCTTATTGAGGGTAGTTCTGGAAGTGTTTCCTGTGTGATTTTGGTCTAGGATGGGGATGGGGATTTAGACACTAGATCAACAACATTTTCAGCGATTGAGGTATTTGTGCTCTTTACCTTTTTCGACCGACCTTTCTTTTCTCCTGCTTTAACAAATTTTTGGAATTGCGCTTCCACCATAATTTTGCTTACTAGGGAGTCCTCTATGATGTTGACTGTCATGGACGCTAATTCATCTTCATCTTCTAATGATTCTTCGATGATAAGCTTGTGCTTCCCCTTCCCTTGTTTATGTTCCTGAGTTTTTCTCCTTTTCCTTGAAGCTGTTATTTCGTTTGATAGCTTACGGATGTTTTCTTTGATTATAGCATACTCGTGGTTTTCAGCTTCCATGTTGTTCTCTGGCCATTTTCCTCCCCCTTTTTGTTGAGTTGGGCCAATGCTTTCTTTGGCTGGACTGGTTACCTGCTGTTCTATCTATGCCCCTTCCCTTTGGGCTATCAGCAGTATGATTGTAATTTGCAGTCGACTAGTGTCTTTTGCTAGTCTTTCCTCCGGCACAAATGTGCTGATGTATAACCGGAGTTCGTAATCTTCTTCTCTTTTTTGGTCTGTTAGTGGCTCCTCCATTGCTAGGGTTTCCTCCTTGGCCTTTGCTGGTACCGACAGTTTTGTGCCAGAATGTCGAGCTAGCTCATGGAAGATCTCTTCGACTGTTGGGTAGTAGTCGAGAGTCTTTTCTTTTTCCTTGGTGCCCTACATGTACCAAACTGCTGTATGGTCAAGTTCCAGCTGTATGTGCGCGATTTTGGGAAAACTTCGTCGGATGTTCTGGGGCACCCTCCATCTGGTTGTCTGGATTTTAAGCTATTGGAACCAATTTTCCCACAGCACCTTGCCATTTTCCAGTTCCTTCATTGTTTCAATCTGGGCGAATGGTTTGAATCTCCACATGTGGAATCTTGTGGGTTCTTGAAACTGCTTGTCCCCGATAGGGCACAAGTAGTACATCACTATCGATATTATAAGGGACAGGAACCTTATAATCCCTCCTGATTCCTGGCATTTTTTGTAGATTCCTTTGAGCATGTCGACGACATAATAATCCCATTTGTAGATTTTCCTTGTGTCGGCAATGCTATCCACTGCCTCTACCATATCTAGTTTTAGGTCGCTTCCTCGACCTGCGGGTGTAAGCCCCATTGCTATGATTTTAGCCACAATTTGTGGCATTCGAGGTTGTATCTAGCTAATCATTATCCCTTTTGAGTTTTTTCCTAATGGTGATCCGGTTAGTTGCTCTACCAGCCCTCCTTTTATGCCGACTGGTATTGGGTCACCTTGGTTGGATAAACCAGTCAATTTGTATATTACTTCACCAAAGATATCGACTGGCCTGTCGAAGTAGAATCTGTCATTGTGGTATCGGCTTATGATGAATTTAACTGCTATTTCCTTTGTACCTCCAAAACTTTCCATGAACGGTGTGTTCATGTAGTTCATGATAGTACTGTGGTTTATCTTTTCTGCGACTGGGGTTGGTTTCTTGTCGAAATAGGCCCATTCCTTGATTTCATCCCATGTTTGTTCCCATGACGTCTCTTGAACCTTAGCGTTCTTTATGTTTCTTAGCCTCCTCATTAATGGGGTCTCAATAGTTTGTAGTTCTTTAGGCTTGGCTGCAGCTCTGGTTTGTTTTGGTGCCATTTTGTCGGGTTTCTATTCGACTTTACTTCAGAATTCTCGGTTCTCAGTTTTCTATTTGCTAAGTTGCTCTCTCTATTTGAAATAATATAAATGATCCTCTTGCGGTCTAGTATTTATAGGTGATGCATTTGATGTTTTTGCTGATGGGCGTATTAATGGAAGAAGTGATGGTCCAGCACGATCACCTGAATTTGCGTTACTGGTGATTTGATTTTGGCGCTTGTAGTCATGAAGGCGTGATGTGACTTACAAGGTCATTGGTCGATGTCGATCATGTGAGCAGTTGATGGTGGTATGTCAATGGGTGTAATGTCAGCTATCGAAGCATTGATTTCATGTCATCCTGTTTGATGGATATTGGTTTTGTTTTGCTTTTTGGATTTTTTTTCAAATTTTTATAGTTTTTGTCTAACCGTTATGGTCGTTATATTCTTTTTTCTTTCTTTCTTTCTTTTTTCCTTCAACTTGTTTAAGTTTTTGTATCGCTTTAGTCGAGCACCATTAACAAGTTTCCTAAATACTATGCCTTGTAATGTCCTTAGTCAGACTGATCCGTTGGCATGAATTTCTTCGACAACATAGGGTCCCATCCATTCTATATGTAACTTTTTCGGTTTCCCTTTTACTCGACTATTGTATAGTAAGGCAAGGTCACCTAGTGACAAGTTTTTGTTTTTGATGTTGTGATCATGCCATGCCTTCTGTTGTTGTTTCTAGATTTCTTGATGTTGTAAAGCGATTAGTCGGTGTCCTTCAAGCTTACTTAATTACATCAGTCGATCCTTCCTTCCTTGTTCGACATCAACATGTAAAATCTCAGCGATAATAGGTGTCTGCTGTAAAAAATGTAGTGGAACTACTGCTTCTTGTCCAACAACATGCAAAGCATTTCACCTCTATAATCGGAGGCCCACCCCAAGCGTACTCACTATGACTAGGGATCCACATGAGAATCATGACTTGAGATACTCACAAGTCCACCTCTATAAATGGAGGTCCACCTAATAGGGTACCTACTATGGGAATCATGACTTGATAATATCACAAGTATGACTTGATATTACTCATAAGTCTGTAGCCTTGATATTACTAACAAGAGTTTACAACATCACCACCTCAATCACATGAGGATATAGGACTTTATATTATTCGCAAGTCAAACTTGATATTATTCATAATTCCAATGAATGACTCATGATTTTATACATATAACAATCTTGAATATAAAAACATAGGGGCATGTTTATCGATTTGTAATGAAATTGGAAGAGAAGTTCACAAGATGCACTAGTTAATAAAGGGTTAACCTTTGAAAACAAAAAAACAATTTCACATAAAACTACTAGAGTTGAAGTTGGTTAAAGACACATATAAGGGGAAAGGAAAGTTCCATTGGAAAAAAAAAGTTGTAGTTTCTCAAATTAAAATTGGTTTTAGAAAGAAAACCTCGAGAACGCAATGTGATCATCATTAAACATCCACCCATTTGAATGATAATTCTTAAACATAGAAGTAAAACATGGCCATGTATATAGATATAAATAATGATACTTGTCATGATCTTCCAACATGTTTTGTAGTTAACATTTCCATCCAAATAGAACATCTTTGTACAAATGTTGCAATGTTAGAGGATACATAAACATTACAACACTTCATAAACACTTAGTAAGTCTAATAACTACCTACTACAATGCTAGAAGACAAAAAAGAGAGAGAAAAACTATTCCAAATCAAGTCTCAAGTGAAAGGTTGACATCTACATGTTGTTCCTGAGAGTGGAAAGCTTAATTTTTTTTATTTCTCCAATATTAGTGGAAAGACTAAAGCTGAAATATTCTTTTATCATGTATAGTGTTATACTCTCGAATGGTTGGAGAAAGGGAAGGATGTGTTGGTTAAGAAACAATACTAAATCATGATCTCATATACAATCCAACCACTCTGGGAGGAAGTTATTTGTAATTTCACCTCATTAGAAGTATGTAATGAAATCCTTTAATGACCCTACATCTAATATTGACATAATAATTATGGGTTTAGACCTCAAAAGTGGAATGTGAAAGTTCATTATCCTAAACTCTTCACCAATCCAAATGATGTATCTCTTTCTATCCAAGCCAAAGTTAGGAATATAGATGCGAATTATTAGAAGCTTGTTCTCCTTATAGTAATGTCACAAAGGAAACTAGGTTCCATTGGCATATGTATCTTATTAGCAAAAACAGAATTAATGCTTAGTAATAGATATAGCTTAATGTAACTATGATGCAATATAGTAAAATATTTAAATATTTAAAAGATGTGTCAATGCACTATCTATTACAACATAATATCAACCTCATTATGGCATCACTATTTCACAACGGTATATCAGTACATAGATCCTTATGGTAAAGATATCAAATTCACCACCATATTCAAGACCTTTTTTATGATAGAAAAATCACAGTGAGGTATTCTCCCCATGGTAGCCCTATATTCTTAGTCCCCAAGAAACATCGTAGGTGGTGTTTAATTTTGTATAGAATGTTATTACATTTTTTAACATTATAATAATTAAGAAATTATATCAATTACATCATATTTAAATCATTTTTTATCAAATTAGAGGAGCCCGTGATTTCACTATGATTGATCTCAAGACCATATATCATCATAGTCCAATACACCTTGAATATGATTGTAAAACAACTTTTGAATTCAAAGAGGTATATTTGAATAGTGATGAAATTGGATCTTAATAATGCACCTAAACATTTATGAGTCTAATGAATGATGATATAAAACCCTTCTTGAACTAGCTTATGTTTTCTTTCCTCTAGCTTATGTTTTCTTTCCTTGATAACATCTTGATTTTTAGCAAATTGTTTTTTAATGAATATCTAGTATAATCATTGATTATGATAAAATTTTCAAAGACATAAATTATGGGTCATATAGATGTTATATTTTGTGGAATATATATGTTACATTGGGTTTTTTCTTAATACACAAGGAATTTGAGTGGATCTTTAAAAAGTGTAGATTGTAAAAAGATGGCCCATGTCCAAAAAAATGTACTTGAACATTTTGTTTCACTGTTCTCATGTTTTGCACTAAATTTCCAAAAGAAAATGAAACTATCGATATAGAGAGTAACCCGATGCCTTAACAGTGAGATAAATATATGAATATGAATCCTCATCAAGTTGGAGACCTCCTCTTACAATGTATCAAATGAAAAATACAAGATGATATGACCACTAGTACTAAGAATCATTGGTATATATAGGATACATATGTTCCAATTACAATTAATATCCTCGCTAACAAGTAATATAAATGTACAATGTTGCAAAACCTAGGGCTTAACATGTCCCTCATGCTCAAACAATTTTTTTCCTCGACACTTAACTAACTATGGATGGTTTTACATGAATATATCATCTTCCCATGTTGCCTCTTCTATTCACAAGTTCCTCCACTTGATGTGGTATGTTACAATTGCTTGATTTTGTAGTTTCTTAATTTATGTGCCAAGGATTGTTTCATATGTTAGTATATTTTCCCCTTATTCATCAATCTCTACTAAAATAGTATGGTCTTGGATCTTGTCACCAATTATCATTTTTAGGAAAGAAACATGGAAGGCTGGATGTACACGTGAAGATGGAGGAAACTCCAATTCATAATCCATACTTCCAATCAGATACAACACCTCGTAGGGACCATAGTAATTTGGTGCTAATTTAGTATATTCCTTGTTTTCCTTGAAGGAAATCTATTTATATGGTTGTAGCCTCAAGAATACCCAATCCCCTACTTCAAACTTGATTTTACTACCATCTTATTTTTTATTCATCCTATTTTGTGTTCTATCCATGTTTCCTTTCAATGGTTGAATAGCCTCTTGCGGGGTGCTGAATTTGATCCTCAACTACATTAAACTTATATTTATCTTTTTAGGATGATGTGATGGATGGAGGATTATAGTCATAAAATGTCTTAAATGGTGAATTTTTTTTACAAAATATGGAAAGATGTGTTCTACCAACACTTTTCCGAGGGAAACCAGTTGACCCATTTTGTTTGACATCTATTGAAAGAAAACAATTGAATATATTATTCTAGGCAATTATTCATAATCTCAATTTTCCCATCAATTTGAGTACCAAAAACTAAAATATTTCCTTCCAAAATTTATAAAAGATAATTGGATCTCTATTAATTACAATAATATTAGGGATTCCATGTATATTTTGAATTGTTTCCATGAATGTTGCATCTATTGTACTTGATTCAAAAGGATGAGAATAATAACAATAAAGAAATAGAATAAGAACAAGAAAATAAATAAGTCAAGAAGTTGTAGAAAATCCAAGAAATGAATCAATTGTATATTCAAAAATCGATTAGATTTATACAAAATTTACCCTTAACCACCTATAACTGTCAATGCATAACGGTCCGCATCACCAAGTGCATAATAAATTAGGGTATACACCATATGGGTGTGTGCAAGAAGTTGAGGGTCTCTTTTGGCATGTTAGATGCAATACAAAACTGAAAAAAACAGACATCCATCAACTTGCATGGATATTTTGAGACACTTACACAATGAATCCTGTGATCAGTTAAAAACAAGAAATGTAGGAAATTGAATGACCTTCCCAAATATATAATTTGTTTCTATTGAAATTTTTCTTAA